>JAUZNJ010012043.1:31187-43611 GCA_034780135.1 Jordanella pulchra
AGCATATTTTTGGTTGTGAACGCCTACAGTCTTTGTGGAACATCTACCTCTATGTTTTAAAATGATCCGTTAAGCAGTTGAAAGTGCTGCATCATTTTTAAACATGTTCTACTTATAGCCCAATAAGAATGTATTAAAGATGTTCATTTGGAGAGTGATAGTTTTGAACCATGGGAGAAAGCTGGAGTACCAGGAAGAGCCGACGTACAGAAGCAACCCAGAACAAGATTCAAACCAAAGACCTTCTCGCTGCAAAGCAACCATGGCACCTACTGCTCTGTTTTCCAGGTCTCTGTTTAACAATTTCAAAGATATTTTAAAGATATTCTGTAAGCAACTGGATCAAGTCTAGATTTGTGTCTTAAAATATTTATATAAAATGTAAAACTTGTCAGTTTTTAATTCAAGAATCTCATTTGGATACAAGAAACAGTCTGATGCTGAGCAGAGAGACAGACTTTACTTCACCTGGTGAGAAACAAAGTCCTGGAGAGAAATCCATTCAGGCATGGTTCATGATGAAGGCATGAATGCCTGACTGGTCATGCATCTTCCTCACAATATAGATTGATGAAGAAGAAACTCAGCAGTTGGGAGGATGGATGAAGATGCAGAGCAACATGGAGGAGTGATGTTCTAAACGGGCGTTTCTTTTATCGTACGGTTGATAAATGTTGGGAGGGATGAACGGAGGGATAACGGATGGAGTCCTGTAGCTGATTCCCTCAGGTTCCAGATGAATGGATGATGGATCTACAAACGGATAGATGGATGAATGATGCTGGTTTAAAATGCAGTTGCATCCTCTGTCTGCTACATAAAATAAGAAGCTCATGGTCAACTTTAAATAACAGAGCGTTTACCTCCCAGGAAGTGATTTTTGGATTATTCTTCTTTTCTGTGGCTCCTTGCACCAAACCACCTGACTTCTCAAATTCCTTCCTATGGCTCATGTTCCAAAGCCATCTCCTATATTAACTCCTTATATTGTATTTCAGCCTTTCTAGTCTTCTTCTTCTCCTTCTCATCTCTCTGTCTGCATCCCAGCTTTTCCTTCTGCTCTGCATTAGTTCCGCAGGTCTTGAAGCATGATCACTACCAGATCTGACCTCTGAGGAGAACGCAGGAAGAAAATGTTAAACCATAAAGATCCGAAGAAAGAAAGATGATGAAAGATGGAGGCTGTTGGAGGCAAAACGTTAAACTTGTTTGGTCAATTTGAATTAGGTAAAATGAGTTTTTGTTTTGCACAATGAATTAAATCATCAAACAGCCACAATAGAGATTGATTTGTGAAACAAATCTGAACATAAGCTTTGCGTGAGCTGTTAGAGGTGCAACATGAAGGAAACGGAGCTTCCAAGAAATTGTCTGAAACTCTTGATTTGCCTGGAATACGATTTGGATAAATTAAACCGAAGACATTCCTGTTTCTCTGCTGCAGTATCTGAAACTAAACATAAGCTGGTTGCCAAGCCTGAGAAAGGATCCTTTTCTCTTGGAGTTTACATCTGATATGTAGAACGTTTATTTACTCGGAGTAATTTGGTCATTTTGAGCACATCAATGTAATCCAATTAGTTTTCCAGACAGCGGGAATGCTGCTTTGTGCTTTGGGAGATTCTGAGAAGTTTGGAAACCTTTCAAGCTAATTTTCTTCATACGTGTTCCTGATGTATTAATGATGGTGCGTGTCATTCCTAAGCAGTGTGACTGTAACACCACAGGAATGCCTAATCTAGTCGGGGTTGCTTTTGAACCGCCCCCACAAAGAATCCACGCATTGCGCTGTGCGCTCCGTAAGTCACTCAGACATAGCGTGAAGCAGCTTAATTTGGACCGTATTGGTTTTTAACTGCCTACACAAAACAGATGGGTGTTGGGTTACATACAGCTCAATCAGCCAGAAAAAGACTGAAGAGGCGACGTTTAGGAAGGTGGAGAGACAGATGGATGGAGCAGTGATCTGGTGGGTCAGGAGAGGGAAGGGGAGCCTCCAGAAGTGACCCCTACCATCTACGGCGGCTCTCAGAAGTGGCCTTACCTCTGTGTGTTTGTGAGGCAGATATTAATCATAACACAACTTTCTCTAAGTGTTATATTTATGCATTTCAATTAAAAACTATTGTTTACTTGGAACAAGGCGGATAAACCCTGAAGAGATTTGTCTGAAACTACAACTTTGGTGAAACACCTTCAAGTCCAGGTCCCTCAGAACTTGAGGAGTTCTCCGGTCCAAATTCTTGGTCAGGACTTTTCAGAGTTCTGGACTATGACTCGATCCATCTCCCTTCAGATGGATGTCTGCTGGACTCACTCCAATGGTCGCAAATAAATTGCTCTTCATATTTATCTTTTCCGGCACCTGAGGAAACCTGACTGATATTTACAACTATATCTGATTTCATCCAAATCAGCAAAAAACCAACAACAAGCTGAAAGTAAACCCCATCGCATGATGCTGCCACCCCCATGCCTCACAGTGTCCAAGCTGTTCATCGTCTGAGACTCATGGTTTTAGTGCCAAACTTTGGAACCAATGTGACCAAAGTTCTCCACAGACTTTTAGTCTGGCATGGATATTTTTTAGGTCCCAACATATAAAGAATAAAGAATACTGATGTCACACGAAGAGGAAAGCCGATCTTTGGGAGAGTTTCCTGCAGCTTTTTCAGTGTTGCTGCTGGATTCTTGGGTGACTCCCACATCAGGTTTCATCTTGTCTTTTCATATGCAAAAAGTTTTATTTTTATGCCTATTTTTTCCAGGTATTGAACCCCTTCTTTACTGTGTTTTGGATAAATGCTCCTGGATTGTATGACCCTCTCCTGATTTATAGAAACTAAAGATCAGAATCAGAAATCAGAATCAGAAAGCCTTTATTGTCATCATATTCTACAACGGATACAATGAGATTTTTGGGACTTCCATTTCAGCTACCGGGAAAAAATAAAATAAAATATAAATATATTAGAAGGAAAAAGGAAATGAAAGATCATATAACTGACGTTAAGTGTGTATCTAATCAACCAACCTACCTTGATTTCCCTTTTTATACGAAACTTTATTGGAAATTATTTAGGGAATAAAATCGTTTACAACGGTAGGTGAGAAGGAAAGAGGGGATAAGAACTATGGGGTGAGAGAAAGAGATAGAGGCAAGAAAGAGTGCATGAAAAGAGAAAAAAATAAAACAAAACAGCAAAAACAGACAAAAGAGAAGATAAACAGTAACTCTTAGAACTCTGCTGCTTTGATTTACTGTATAAAGTGCTTTGCGATACAATCCTGAATGGGCTAACAAGGGTAAAATGGTATTCATAAATTATGATCAAATATTATTGATAATAAATACAGGAGAATGAGAAACTAATTCCTGTGCTTGAATTTTCAGTAGCCTTTTTTTCAAGTTTGTCTTTTAAAGCTGTTAAACTTATGAGTCGATGTTCAGGAGGATCTGGTTTGCTTCATATCAGGAAATGATCTGCACAACTAGAAGATGCTGGTTGATACAGTCTGCGTTTCTGGAAACCATTGTGTGCAGCTCCAGAGAGGATTGTTGGTACAGCAGCATGAAGCTGAACTGAAGCGTAAACATGACTGTAAATGATGCGACAACAGAAACATAAACAGCCTTTAAAGATGCTTTATGGGAAAGACAATGTAATGAGAAACATAATGAGTTTGTTTACGAAAACATGCCTTCAGTGGATCGGAACATGAAGATGGAAATGTTTCTTTAACTTCCCATTTTTATCTCTAGATAAGAAATAAAAACACTATAAGTTGTGCAACACTGCAGCAGTTTATTGTTGTTCTGTATGTAATATGGATCTCAATATTTAAAAAAAATGGATGGTTCTCTGCACTGCGAAGCTTCCAGTTTTCAACACATTTTTTACTTTAATTGGCTGCAGGTTTGTGGTTTTCAGTTTGATTGATCCAAGCGTGAGCTGGGAGGTCATGGAGTTCACTGGTCAGCGTTGTTGGATAAGATTGGTCCTGATGTCCACCATCCATAAAGGCAACAAATGAGATCTGGACGTGACTCTGAGGACTACATCTGGAACACAGCTGTCCACACACAGCACGTGTCTTCAGTGTTTCTTTTCCCCGTCACACATCTCCACTACAGACAAACTGCCCTAATGAAGGACTGATGGAGGTATAACACATAAAAAGATAACTTTATACTTCGGCAGCAAGTTCTAATCAATTTAATCCTCTAGACGGAGTCCTAATCTTTACTGCTTTGGTCAGAAGGTTTATGAATCACGGAAACACAAAATACATATTTACTTTCAGAAAATGAGCGAAACTTTATTGCATTTATTGATATTTAGATTAACATATTACTGTAGAAAGAGAAGCCAGCAGACCTTAACCCGTTTCAGTAAAGCATAACTATGACCATCATTAGATTTTCTTTACTTTGAATATTTCAACCTTTTTTTAAATTCATATATTTTAATCAAACTCTTTCTGACATGAAATAGGGCTTAGAATCCATCTTGGGGCGTTTGGGACCAACTCTGAAAAAGGATCTATTAAATTTTTATGATTAATTCACACTCTACTATTACTTAATATGGCTATAAACAGTTGCTTTGGTTTGATCAAAGGGTATTATTAGAGATTCACCAATATAAAACTAGGATTCCATATAAAAACCTGATCTTCATATTGCAATTAAAAATGTACTAACATGCTCTGATACAGAGCTTAAGGTAGATGCATCCCTCTACATAATATGTCATATTTCAGGATGAATCCAAACACTAAAAGGAACCTAGATAAATAGATTAGCAATAAATGATATTATTCAAATTATATGTATAATTATCTTCATCATTTTTTTGGCTGAAATAGACGAAAAATTCTGAAGACAATATAACAAAAGCTAGAGCTACCATGCAGGATATCGATTTCAAACGGTCTTGTAATCTCTCATCTATTTTTTTTTAATCTTTCATGATCTCAGATCATCATAACGACCTGCTGTAAAGGGAAGTAACCAGATATGGTTTTAGTGAAACTAAATTCTCCTTTTCTCCCTTATATATAGATTATTTCCTCAAGTGCTACAGTATGTGTAACGCCTGTTTTCTGAAAATCAGCTTAAATTGAAAGGGGAATGCCTCATAAACTCATAAAAAAGGTGGACAAGACATAATAAAAACCGGACTTCATCCAGTTTGTCTGCTCCACTTTAGCTGATTGTAATGAAACATTACTCAAATGACCCTAATGACAGAGTTACAGGCTAAAAAAACGTACTGAGATCTGTCTCACTGCAGAGCGGATCTGCTGACAGACACATTTCTACCACTAATAGGACTTTCTATCACCTTCCTTTCATTTTAATAGCTAATATTACCAACATAAGCTTAACCATAACCCAACTGAATATGAAATCAAGCGGTATTGTACCTCTAAAGCTAAACTCTTACCCTAACAATGATGGTCCAGCGAATTAGGGACCCATAAGGCTCAGTTGTCCTCGGAGGTTTGGTAAATATACCAAAAATGGTCCAAACACTCCCGCACACACACACGCACACAAACACTGTAGAAATTACAGTATTGATTAAAATTCATTAGAAGTAACTTTATCTTCATTGCACATGTCACCAGGGATATTATGAACAGTGATACTGCAGTAATGATAATTATAAAGTATATTAGCAAGCTGTAATTAGCGTCAGTTTCTGGTCCCGACAGGATCTCACTTGGAAGACAGAGGTTATGATCAGCAGTAATATGTGCAGCCAGGCACCATTTCCTTCCTGTTTCAATCCAATCTGTTATTTGGTCAATAAAAGACAAAAAGGGTCCGTAAAGTGATGGAAGTGGAGTTCAGCTAAATCGCAACTCATTTAGGATCAAAGCTAATTCTGTCTTTTATTTGTTCCTTGGTGGTGAAATCAAATTAAAGTCGGAAAAAAGGCGGAGGAGGGGAGTATGCAGCTGCAGGAGTTAACAGAGTCCCTCCATCAATAACACGCACAGATACACACTCATCTCAGTCCAGACGGCGCTGCCGGGCCATCAGCTCAGGCTGTCAGTCGTAAAGTCACACATCCACGTCTGCGTTTGATGTCTGCTGTTTAGCGGGGTCAGAGGGGGACTTTAACAGGCTCTTGCCGGTAAACAACCAACATGTGGAGCTGATGGAGGTCCGCCTTCGTAAACGCGGCACACCTTCTGAATCAGATCCGGGTGGACTTATAAAAGCGGCTTTGATAAGGCTGCGGAGGGAGGCGGGCCACTTTTTATTTGTGTCAGTGCAGGAGAGGAGCACAGAATATTTAACAAGCACTTACATGTAGTGTTTTGACAAGTTGACAATAAAATTGTTCCTGTCAGAGAGAAAAAAAAATCTAACGGCTCCTCGCCTGGTGTTTTCAGAATGTGCACAACAACATGCAGCTTTAATCACTTCAGAAACACGTGTGAAAATGTACAGAACCCTGCTGCAAGAGAAAAAAGTACTTTTTATGATTGTTGACAGATTTGGCTCAAAGAACTAAAGCTGACACCGTTCTGTTGCTTGATTTCATCAAACTGCTCCTTTGTTCTCAGGAAAGGAAAATCCTAGCTCGAAAATTTATGACAAA
This sequence comes from Jordanella pulchra, assembly GCA_034780135.1. Lineage (NCBI taxonomy): Eukaryota > Metazoa > Chordata > Actinopteri > Cyprinodontiformes > Cyprinodontidae > Jordanella > Jordanella pulchra. The sequence continues at coordinate 37,805 of JAUZNJ010012043.1, forward strand.
AAACTCTGTTGTTATGATATACATCACTCTCCAATCTATCTGTATTTAAATTAATTTATTCCTCAGATATTCATTGTTCAAAGAGTTGATTTTGTTCTATGGAGATCATCAGATTAAGACAGTTTGACAGATTAGCAAAGGGCTGGATGATGTTCACTTTTGCTCTGTAATCAGACACAAAATATATGTTTACATTCCTCCAAAAAGAAGAAAATATATATAATGAAAAAAATGGACTGCTATGCAAAAAGCTCAACTAGGAAGATGGACTGAATAGTTTATACAAGAGGAAGATGTACATTTTTCAAACACTTATCAGTGACAAAAACTGATTTCTTCATAAACAAAAAAAGGCTGGAGAATTATTCGCAAATATTTCCCAACTGTCTGGTTTATAACAGGATTTCTCTGCTCCTACAGAAAAAAACTACATCTGAAAATAGTAAATCTAAATCATTTGAAATATCTAGCAATTAAATAAAAAGAAAGCAGAAATCTAATTATAATCTGTGGAGTTAATGCACCACATGTTAAACACAGTGTATGGAGAAAACTGTGTTACTGAATAATAAAGGAGCAAATGCACCAAGTTTCAGTCCAGAAAAAGGTTTGCAGAGATACCAAACCTGCTTAAGAGATTTCCTACTATTCTTTGAACTGTGTTTGCTGTTTATTTAAGCTGTAGCACAAGGAGAGAGCGAGACCCAACACAGAATAAGAGGGCTAACAGAAAGTCTCTGATTTATTGTTTTGAGCTTTAACCCTCTGTGCTGATTTGGAAATGTTTGTCAGAGTTAAGCTTAGGGTCTAGTGCTAGAAGTGGGAATAAAAGCTGCACAAATTTTTCAAGAAGCTAATATTAAAAGGACTGAGCACAGTTTAAAAATATGAACTCTATCATGTCTGTTAGATAATTAATAATTAACATGAATGCTCTGTCCCACACTGACTGTTATCTCCTCTCCTCCCTAAATGAGTTTTGGTCAAATGAATAGTGTCATAGTGAGACTAAAACAAAATATTAGTACTTTTGGTAAAATTGAGAACAATGAAAAACAATCTTTGACTGGTATTAATGTTTTAAAGGTTTAAAAATTCATTTTAAACCCTTAAAAATTTGGTGCAATCGCAGGTACTGAGCATGGAGGATTCAACAGTAAGTGGGCAATGAAGTTGGTGTTGCTGATGCATCAAATGCTCTTGACCGAACACTTTACAATATAAGAAGAAGAAGCAGGAAAAACACTGATTGGATAAGCTTAGGTTCAAGTTGGTTCAGTGCACTGCAAACAGTTGTCTAAACTGGCCATAAAAAACTACTGGGGTTTAATTTTTTCCACTTTCTGAAGGATTAAAAAGGAAGAAACAAGTTACTAGGAAGAAATAACTATCGATTTTTGGATGATCGCTTGTGTATCGATGATTTCAAAGAAGACTCCTTTAAATACAAGCCACCAATGTTGCCATCAATTGTCTGCACACCAAAGAGGCAGAGGCTTTTACCAGGATCTGTCCAGACTCTTCATTTATCAAAGAAGAAGAAGGATGACACCACAAGGAATGAGTGAGAAAAGAGGAGGTAACTCCAGCTGTAAGGCGCTCGGTTCATAAAGGTATGACGTCTAGAGGTCTACACAGATAAACATGTATACCATTAAAAATACTATACGGAAATATTTCACACACTATTGCTACTATAGCATTAGCACATATATAAACATATCTTTTGGCCGGGCAATGCTATTGGATCATGAGCAAAAAATGACAGTGATCAGTGAAAAGAGGTGAACTGGCCATAAAACTGGCCAAATGTTTCTTACCTGAGAGATTCTCCACACCAATAGAAGCATATCTTTATAAACATTTCTTTTAGCTGAGCAATCATAATGAATCTTTGGTTCTGACTCAACATTAGGCTTCATGCAAGAACCGTTTGTACCCAGACATTCATTTTTAGATCAGTCCTACGAGTGATTCAGAAGAAAATGTTACATTCACCATTTTTCTCCCATTTCTAATCTTCTCTCAGTTACAAAAACATTTTACGAGTGCTCCAGACTGACGTAGGAGTGTTGTGCAATCAGCCAGATGTTATTAAACATCATTTTTCACTAAATGACTACATTTGTTTTACTTTGAAGTTATTGTCCATTTTATTAGGCTACATTATTATATATTATGCAACTCCACAATTATAAATTACATTTTTCTCACTGATGACAGAATTATTGGTCACTAAACCGGCAGCTGGCATGTTGGTATCCAGAAGACACTGGTTCAATTTGTCATAATTTCATCCAAGGAAGTAACAGTCGGAGATCAAAGCTACTATTGAAACAACATCTGGATCAGAAAATAGATGGAAAGTTCAGCAAAGCTCCTCTAACGGTGAGACTTGTATTCATTTCAGTCCATTGCAGCTCCTTGGCTTTGTTATTACACTAAATGTGGAATATTTGGGTTTGGGTCTGAATTCATCAAATTAGTTTCACCATTAACTTTGTAATGTTTATTGTGAGAGAGACAGAAAGTTGATGAAGGGATTGTAGACGTGGTCTGGAGATGAACAGCACACGTGTTTCTGTGTATTAAAAGGAGATTTAGCAGAATGACGTAACGTGTTGGTTGATGGCGAACTCACATCAAGCATCATCACATCATTTGTTGCACCTGTTGCCTCCATTAGTATTTTTCATTGACTGTTTTTGGATCAGATTATTTTTCTCTTTATATCATTGTGGAAGTAATGGGGGGTTCCACTCCAAGGCCCCCTGACCCCAGAATAAAGGTACTTCAAATATCTACAAAACCCTAAAACATATTTCTTAAGGTGTGACGTCAGAAAATTTGACCCCTGGATGAGTTTGAGGACATCCTCAATTTCATCATCTAAAAGGCTGTTAAATGCAGCTCTAATATTATAGTTTCTGAAGAAAGGACTTTCTTTTGATCCGATTAAGACTACTGTAAAAAAAAAAACTAAATCCAGCAACAAACCTGATAAAGATTCTTTATTACCAGTTGAACCAATATGTATTCTAGGACTGTAAGGGTTAAAGCAGGAGATCCTGCAGAAAACCTACAGATTCAGTCTGAGATCATGCAGCAGGTCCACACGGCAAAGGAACTGCTCAACTAATCAGGTTATTTCATTCAGTTTAGTATCTGGATTTATCACAGCAGATTATTGTGGACGAAATGATGAATCAGGATAATTGGTTTAACAGGGGAGGTCACTGCTTTCCCATAGATTTTATTACCTGTTGTGATAACTTGGAAGTGACTGTCAGAGGAAGGCAGGAAAAAAAAAACATCACTCCTCTTCTCCTTCTCTCACAGATCAAAGGAGGTCCACCTGGGAGTCATCCTAACCTCAACATGGTGGGACGTGAGTCACCAACACTCCAACACACACCAGCAGCAGTGCGGACACACAGGACGTGTCTGAGCAGTTAACAGATGGAAGCTGGCTTTGATTGCTCTACTGACCTCTGACCTTTGGCTGAAAGGCTACCAAAGGGTTCAGCAATACAAACACACACAGACCATGTATCACACATGCATGTATGCACAAGCTCTCTGTTTTACACACACACACACCCTCTGGTCTTTAATATGAAGGGTTAGCTCCTGACTACTGGGTGTGTGTGTATGTGGGTGTGTGTTCCCTGCAGCCACAGTTGGCTTTAGTCTGCAGGAATCCTGATCAAAGAGGGAGGATGTCCGAGTTGTTTGGACTGGCAAAACCTGCAGGCAAACCAACCAGATTTCTGATACACAAAATATTTGGGTTCCCCAACTTTCAAACTGACCAAAGACCTACAAATGTTTAATAAACGTCTAACCTGGTGAAAGACAACCCAATCAGATCCCTGTGGGAGTGCCTTAATGCAGACAGTGAGGTTGCTGGAATGCATGATTTCATTAACAAGTACAAGTGGTTATCATTATAAATTAAATATTTTCATTAGAACGCAGGTTTTCTCTGTCATTTTCAGTCCAGTGGGATTTGAGGTCCTGCTCCACAATCTAAGGACACAAACAGGCTTTCCCTCCGTTACTTCTGATCTCAGTTCAATCAGCTTAATCAGCACTTAGAAAGAAATTGGGGTTTTATCAACAAAACTTGCCTCTTATCTGCAAAACCACAGGTATTCAGAATGTTACAAACACAAGTAAGTTCTCCATGATTTCTAACAGCTCAGAACACAGCATCTGTTTCCTATATTTACATTAGTTTTCTCCTTGCAAAAATAAACTGAAATACCAGAAAGGTGAACAAAACAAAGCCTGATTCAAACCAAAGTGAACCAACTATAGTGAAAAGACACTGAGGGAAAATAAAGACTTTACAGATGTTCCACAAACTAAATGAATTAATTGAAAATGAGCTTCCAAGTTTACAAAAAACCCTCAAATAGACACGGGAGGTTTATATTTATACCTATAGTAGGACTTTGTATTGGCTAATAATTGAATTTATGCCTGTTAACAGCATATTTGACCCAAACCAAGTTATTTTATGCTATAGCTCTAAGTTTACCCACAAATCCTGAAAAACGGCACACAACACACTGACTTATACCCAGGCTAGGGCTGGGCGATATGCATTTATGCATCTTATCATGATATTCAGTGATATTGTTGTGATAATGATAAAACATAAAAAAAAACAATTACTAACTGCTTCCCACAGCCATCATAGCAGCACAATCAGAAAATAATAGCCTACAATAAGAAGTATGATTTATAACACTAAGCACTGAATCATGTTCTGGGAAAAAAGGAAAGAAAAACAAGAACAGTAAAAAAAATTAAATTCTCACAATTGACCCAGTTTCTGGAGTTTTTAATCATCGCTAACTCTAACTTATCTTTTGGACAATAAATCACAATTCTTAACATGACTAGAAACTTATCATGATAACGATAAACGATACAATAATCCAAACGCTGGTGTCTAGATGAAAGGTAATAACAGTTAGCTCCTCTCTGAGTGTCTGTGTCTGAATATATGGGCTTTAGCTGCATCGCTTAAACTTAATGTTATGAAGAAAACATTTATACATCTCGTCTGTCCATGCCTGTCAGCAGGCCATTGTGCCGGTTTGTGAGTTTCTGTTACAGCCTAAAGCCAACATTTATGTTTAGCGGGGAGGTGCCGGCCCACTCTAAAGACCCCATATGGTTCTGGTTTTCTCATACACATTCATGAGGTACTTCTGCATTTTTATAGGAAAGAATCTGAGGGAACCCAGAGAGGAGGACAGACAGAACCGAGATAAAAAGAGTTTATTCCCAGTGGAGATGTCAGATCAGAGAACTGGTTTGTTTCACAACCAGCCGACTGAGTATGACTAATATAGCAGACCTCACAGAGTTTCCTCTCACTCGATCGAAATCTACTGCTCACATTACCTGGCTCTTGCTTAATCATACAAATAATATATATACAAAAATAGAAGTATTTTTCAGTAAATTGTTCAAAGATAATATCACATGTCAGGTATTGAAAACATATTGCCACAGTTAGAAATATATTCATCTCAATGTATATTTAGACACTTCAATAACGACTTCAAAGAATATGATATAAATACTTGACACATTAACCATTATGTGATATAACCATGTTCAGAAATAGCCAAGCAATCCAATGAGATTACACTTCTGCAAACAAAAATGGCCAGAACCATCAAGGAGCAATAAAACTTATTGATTTTCCATACAACAAATGTTAGAGGATAATTGCAACACATAAATGCTTACTCTGTATTTTGATAAAACATCGGACTCGTAAATAAACT
>JAUZNJ010012044.1:0-17792 GCA_034780135.1 Jordanella pulchra
GGGTTTGGTACCCACTGTCTGATGGTGGGGGTGATGGTACCATTCTCCCACTGATCTGTTGTTCTAGCCCCTTGCCGCAGCTTTGTTGAAGAATTGTATCGATCTCCAGTTGTGATAGGAGTTGGCGGTTGCGGATGTTGGAACACTGTGCCACAAGGTGTTTCTGTGTAAGTTGTGATTGCAGGTGTCGAACTATCCATAGGTCCAGCATTCTCTGCATATATCCCCCTCTGGGATTGCTGTTATAGTAGTATTCCATCAATGCAGTATTTTGCGCTCAAGTCCATGTGTGTCTTGTTCCAGTAGCCCATTTTCCATCAGGATGCCCTTGTTCTCTAGAACCTGATGCGGACCTTGTTGATCCGGGCGACGTCCGAGCCGGTATGACTCTACAATTGTTATGCTCATGACTGAGGTGGGCAGGTGTAGCATTAGAGGTCTTTCCCAAGGACCCTTACTGGATGGTGTTTTTTGCCTAGGTCGGATTTGAACCCCCAATATATATATATATAGATATCTATATATATCTATATATATATATAGATATATATAGATATATATATATGAGACATTCCACGTGATGGTATAACTGCTGCCACCCTCTGGTTTAAAGCTGCTTGTGCTAGTTTTGGTACATTACATTCCAGTGGGAAGAGATCCCCTGTTTTGTTTAATGGCGGTTTGCAAACTAACTGTAGTGCATTACAGCCACCAAATGATATGGAGTTAAACAAGGAAAGAGGAAGCAAGGCACGTCCAGAAAAGAAAAAGTAAATAAAATAAATTAATTACCGAACAGTTTGAATTAACAAAACATAATAAATGACATAGACTAAATGAAATTTGTCCTCAAAAGTTCAAATTTGTCTTTATATAATTATTTCTCTACCAGTTTCCAATGGTGCTACCCATTTCCACATCATATTTTCAACCATTTCTCAGTTTAAATCTCTCACCTTAAGGTAATTTTCTGGAGCTTATTTTTATTTATTTTTTTTGTTTTCTTTGTTGTCTGAGATGTGCAATTCATAACTTCTACCATAAAAGAAAAAAAAAAATCCTTCTTTTTCACAAACGATGAGTCTTTTGCAATTTTGGGACACTCCAAAGGTTTTGAACTTGCCCTTTGGGACACTGTTAATTTGTGTTTCTGACTGGGATGAGATTCTGATCACAATTTTAGCATAAGCTCTTCCAAGTTCTAATTTCACTTATTGTTTTTCTTCAGATCTTTTGCTAACTTCACATCCTTGATATGCAGCTGTATGTTCTCTACAACAGTTACAGCATTTAAGTTTTACTTCTTTCCCATATTTCCCATATAGTTGCTTCCGAGTACACCTTCCACATCATTGTTTTCCTTTACATATAGCTGCTATATGACCACATTTTTTGCATTTAAAACATTTCAGAGGTGAAGGATTGTAAGTTTCCACATTTTAACTCACATTTCCAATAAAACACTTATTTGGCAAAAGGTCCTCTTTAAATTTGATTAATACTGATAAACTTGAACTTTTAGATTGTGCCATGGTCCACTCCTCTTCAATTGGCGTCTGCTTTTTCCGCTTTGATTCATTTTTTGACTCTACTCTTCCAATCTTTGTTTTCGCTATTTGTCTTCCATCCTACAAGAGCTTCCGGTTTCCTCACTACTCATATTTCTCCACAAGCACCTTGGAAAAGTGCGTCTTTCTCTCTCTCTTCAACATTTCCCCCTTAACCTACAGGACTAGATTGCTTACTGTCAAGGTACCACTTACTCTACTTCCTGAGACAAATCCATCCACGGGGTGTAATAAAACTGAATCATCAATTTAGCAAATATCTTCCCGATTTCTTTAAAACTTGCTCAATAATTTGCAATTTGAGTTTGAGTTTCTTAAATGATATTTATCTAAGTAGATGTCAGGCACAAATGAAAAAGATTTGTCTAATTTGCCACATATAACAAATATAAACAAATATATCTAAAACCTAAGTTGGCATATAATATTTTATAATAATAACTTTATTTGTATTTGTGTGAAATTTTTATTCAAGTTACTATTCTTTTATTCATTTTGTTTTTAGCCCTTTTTCTATCTCTGCATAGCACCAAGTATTGAATAAGAGTGATCAGCTACTGGGACATGTCCTCTCCCAAGTATGTGAACTTCAAAAATTAAACAAAATAGTTATGATCTGATCAATATTTTGGTAGAAAACTGGCAGAAAACATTTTGCCAACCCCAACTCTCAAAACATAAAAGGTTTAATCGGAGTTAATTAGGTAAAGAAAAAAAGTTCTCTACATTAATAATGTGAACAGTGTAAACATCTATTTTGTATATTTTATAGGCTATTGTCCTTAAATCCTCAACTTAAGAGTATAACAAACTATCCTGCAGTTTCACGTTCATTTTTTGAATAAATTGTTACCATAACTCAGCACAACTTAATTATTGCACTTGTTTTGTTTACCAAGTGGCTTGAAGCACTTGTCTGATTTTACTTGAGAAATGATTAAACGTATTCAAACCAAACCCCCCTATAATTAATTGAATCAGTCTTTTTAAATTTTATTTCCAAAATAAAAACTTGAGTGTTTTCTGTCAATTACAAATTATCATACAATATATATGTGTCAAAACTTACCAACTGGTCACTGAAAGGCCATATATGAAGAATACAGTTACTGTGATATTTATGTGTTAGGCTGGCATGGACTCTCACGAAAAGAAATAAAAATCTCCCTTACGGACAAAACTTTTAAACTTCGGAATAAAATAAAAATAAGCAAAAACAGATCAACATGTATCGTCTTTATTTAGCAACAAACAGGAGCTGCAAACTACAAATTTGATATCAGATGTTTTCACTCTAAATGGCTAATTTTTATAGCATCATGTTGTTACCCAAAAATCCACTAAACACAGACATCTGCACAATCATCACTATAATGTGCAAAAAAAAAAAAGAAACCGATTAATTCTGATGGAAACACATTGATTTGAGTGATATTCACTTATCATTATGTGTTCAAACATGAAAAGTCCACAAATAATAAAACTGTTATACTGCAATTATCTCCCAATACTCTCACTGATGAAAATCCAACAATTAATTTAAATATATAGAGTCCTTAAGACCCTTTTTCTGCATTCTAAAAATGATGTCTACAGTTTAACTATCAATGAAAAACTTAGCATCAAGCAGAGTGTATGAAATTGAATTTTGAAGAAGACTGCCAAGAATACCATACCAACTATAAAGCATGGGGATGGAAGCCTAATGCTTAGGGGACCCGAAGATCAAGGGAAGAATGAAGGGGGCAGTACATCGTGGGATTTTAAACCAATACCTTCTTCCATCAGTGAGAGCATTGAAGATGGAACATGGCTGGGTTTTTCCCCAACATAACATCTTACAAACACCACTCTCGTCATAGAAAAGAGGCACCGTAAGAAACATTTCAAGGCTCTGAATGGGCCTAGCGAGGTCCAGACCTAAACCCCATAAGGAATTTGTGGAGGTGCAACCTCTATTGTGCAGTGACAGTCCCAAAACATCCCTGCTCTAGAGGATGTCTGGAGGAAAAGGTGAAAACACCAGATAAGTGGGAGCAAAACGGTGAAGAGTCACAGGAAACATTTAACCTCTGTCATTGACAACAAAGTTTAAGCTATAAAGTAGTAATAAGCTGAACTTTTGTTTTCTGACCAAATACTTATTTTCCATCACAACTTATAAATTAACTCTTTAAAAAGTTTCACAGGGTGTTTTCCTTGATATTTGTTCTCCTCACTTTGTCCCTCATAGTTGAAGTGTACCTATGATAAAAAATTAGACCTCTCATCTTTCTCAGTGGACTGTACACCAGAACCTTCTTGCTGCAAGAACAGAATAAAAAGGCATTGTCCCTCATGTTTGACCCACTTAACCACAAAATATTGATGATTTACTGAACAAACAGTCAACTATACTCACGCCGACAGACTCTTAAAAAGGCACATGAGGTTATCGCCCATTAAGTAAGTAGAGACAAAGAGCAGAATAATACAGAAACCAAAGGGTGAGATTAACTGTGGGCTGGAAGGAGAAAACAAATTCACCACTATAACATTGCATGTCAGGCAGTCTAAGCATTTAAGATGATAGGATAGGAATGTTCATGTACTTTTCCTTCAAAATCTCCAGCATCATTTGCTGGATTTATTCCCTCAACCAAAGCTTGAGACAAGTGATCAGTTGAGAATTATCTGTATTTGATAAGATACTCAGGATAAATCTGCTGTTTCTCAAAGATCACAAATATGCTGGGGTTGCTGACAGAATTAACACAGCTGTCATAGAGAGCTTTGCTTCCTGCTTTTGCTGGTGGTCGAATGTAGCTGCCGCTTCCAGTTGTGTATTCACCTACCAGGACCAGTGCCACAAACATGGTCTTGGTTTGACTCCCTCCCCTCCTAGAATATCTGTCTGAGTAGGATGCGTCTTTGGCAAAGTAGCTCCCTAAAACAAACATAGTGAGAATGTTACTCTTAATTCTGCTTTTTATAGAAACACTTTTTTAATTTCCAGTACCTTTGCCATAGGCTGTTCCATGGACGCCACACATCCTCCAATCAAAGTTTTGCTCACATATGGCATCAACCAGTGTCTCCTCTGTCCCGTGGAACAAGTATTGCTGATGAACAAGTTTTCCTCCATTCCTCTTCTGCATCTGCTCCTTCTGCCTGAAAATAAGGAAAACAATAAAAATGAAAGAAAATCCTTCATTATTTTTTTACCTACACAAAGAAAAAAATGCATTTTCATGTGCATGCAATTTACCATTGAAAGACTTTCCACAGAGATGGATTCTGAATCCTCTGGATGCTTTCAATGATACCATTAGGCATGGTGCGCTTGAACAGTGTCTCAATCATATTGTAATCTTTTGCTTCTTTGGACAGAAGTATGAGCTGGAAAATGAGAGTCAAGCGTTGCTATATTAGATGTTCAAGGCTAATATATATAAAAAAGATCAATTTAGTGATATATAAACAACTAAATAGATACTTTATATCCTAGATCTGGAAGTGCGCTCTTGTCCCAGTCGGGAGGGACGTCTTCCACAATGGAGGAGCTGGAGGTGTTTGTTGCCCCACTTAAGAAAAGATGCATATATTAGACATAATTTCTATGACACTAAAATATAAAAAAGAAACATAAAAAAAACAACCCATATAGGTGGATGATACCTCTTGAGCTTCTCCTCCACATCATGAGCAGACACGAAGCGTGGCCTCCTTCGGACCTCTCTCTTTGTCTGGTACTGCAAATTCTGCTGATACATCTGCTGGTTTCCTGCTGCATCCTTAAAGTGGAAAACATACTTTTGTTTTCCAGCCTGGAAAGGGATTTCTGTGTCTCCATCTGCCAGGTACATGTTTTCCAGGGTTTGAGAAGTGATTGATGCATCTGCCGATCCCTAAGAACGAAAACAAGACACAAGGCAGAAAACAATCAGCAGGTGTCAAAAGTAATCGCATTGTGTACTTGAGTAGGAGATATAAATACCTGTATTAAAGGAAAGACTCCTTGAACTCCTTCACTTGAGTAAAAAATTACCGGTTCTACATTGAAGTTGAGTATAAAAGTAAATGAAATTTTTGTCTTGAATGATATAAAACTGAAAAAAAAATGTCTAGTTTTGATCTAGACGGGAAAATACAGATTGAACTGAACAGAATACCTGCAAAAGCAGTTAAATACTTGAGGAGTTCTAGTATTCAGAGCTTTAAAGTTATAAATAAAAAGAACATGAAACATACCGGATATGTACATTTAAAATCTAGTAAAGGGGGAGTGGATGGGGAATGTCTTGCATCTTAGAATCTGAGCCATAATCTACTGTTTTCCAGGCCCCATCAGTTTTTTAATAATACCATTTTATAAAAAGGGCTCCAACTGAACTTTCTCTTAGTTTTTACCTGTTTTGCTATAATTATGTCATAAGATTATCAGTATGTAAATAGGTAATGATTCAGTTTTGATTTATATTTTTTCCGTTAAGAAAACTACTATGAAGATTGGATGATTTCCCCCCCCCCCAAAAAAAACGCTGGTAAGTTGTGATGGATAAAATAAAAAAATGTTAATGCTGGAAAGAATATAAATGTCTGCAGTTTTACATTTACATTTCTGAATGAGATCTCTTCCATACCACTGTTGAGGAATTATGATTTTTCGGACGTGTAACTAAATTTTCTCCCACTAAAGCTTTTCAAACATCAAAGTGTTGAACGTTTTTAATCAAATAATGGCTGTTGCTTTTGTTGTTTAAACGATTCAACATGGTCAACTTTTCCTGCACCAGGAAAAGCAAAACCTACACATCTCTGAATCTCAAAACCCTGTGAGACCCTCAGTACAACCCTTTGTCAATGTACTGATGTAGTTAAGAGTGAGCATAGAGACCTAGAGGTATGCCTCATTCTCTTTTAATAGAGTTGCTCCAGTCCAAGCCTTTTTTGTGGCAAACATTTTCACACGTGGAAGTGCGTCAACAAGGGCTGCATTCCTCTTCTGCGTGTTTGGACATTGGTTGTTTGGAGGCAAAGACTTCTATCCACTGAAAGGACTGATTAGAAGGAACTTAAACCAGTGAGACTAATTGAGAAAGTATAAGAGAAGCAGAAAACTGAGACAGTCATAAAATGAACTAACAGACCTGACCTGGCTATAGCACTGTTAGAAAATGGTTCCACTCTCATTCAGAAAGAACTATTATAACCAAACATCTACTTCTGATTCAAAGTCAAACAGACAAACATGCAGCAACATAGACCTGATGTAGTGAAGAGGTCAACAATCTGACAGTGCTGCTCTAACCTCATCAGTAAGATCAAGGAAGTCATAAGAGACCACAGGAAGACTGAACACACTCCTCTCTGCATACAGGGGGAGGCGTTGGACAGCATTCATTCACATTTCCTTTGACCTCTCCTGTACTAAGAACGCCTCTCACTGACTCAGAAGGCTCAACAATGGCTCTCCTTTCTCAGGAAGTTAAATTGGTTTGTTTTTATTTTCAGCTGCTTAGAAACTTCTACAGGCTAAACGGAAAGCATCAAGTATGAAAGCTGCACAATTCAGGAGAGGAAGGACTTAGGAGAGGTGGGAGGTGGTCTACCATATCCAGACTGAGTTAATGCACGACTCCAGGAAAGGCCCAGATCTACTGTGTGTTTTATTTTCTCCAAGCCTGTTTTTCTATCTGTGATTTAAGTTTCTATCTGTGTGCTAACCTGATGGCTCCACAACATTTAATAAGGGTTTGACAATGACAATAAAGATTCTTGTTTTAGTGACGCATCTTCACTTAGTTTTGGTAAAAAAAGCTATTAAAATAACACCCAGTATATTTCAAACTTTTTCTCAGGAAGTCCTTTAACTATGGTATATTAAGATACAAATGAACATTTTTAATGCTTTAACTATTTTCCTTTCAGTGCAATTTATTTCTTCATTTTCAGAAATATCTGTCTTTATTTTTAAGTATCCAAACCCTATTTGATTTTATTGAGATTAATCAGTCTGAATAACTGTTTCCATCTTATAAAACATCCATACTCAAGACATAACCATCTTTTTTGAACATATGATGCTTTTGATTTTTCATAACAGCTTTAATATTTCTGCTCATTTCTACAATAAAACGCTGTGCGGATCTTGTCTTCATTGCAGATTTTTCAGATCATTCCACCTCACCCCTTCAGGTTACATCATCCATGCTTCAATTAGGCAGAAAATATAGATTTTTAAGTTAACGTAGCAGATTAAGTTCTATAGATAAAAGGTGGTAATTAATAGATTTGTGATTTTAAAACAGCATTTTATCAGCTCACCTGTCCGTACTCCACCCATTTCCCATCGTTTTCCTTCCAGTACCACAACCACTCTGTGGTTAAAATGAAGTGTGGGGGCTTAGAGACAGAGGAGGCTGTGGACAGGCGTCGAACCGGAGACCCTTCGTACATCATTGTTCTGAAGTCCACACAAGGCTCACTCTTTGATGCAGTGCTATCAAAGGATTTTTCTTTTAGCTTCACTCAACCTGAGCACATATTTTTGTTGTTCAATTACACAGGAAGTTAGAGAGTAACTTGTACCTGCGAGAAGTGAAAAACCATATAAATCCGGCTGTTGGTGCTGGTAGATCTCTGCAGCTCGTATCACATGATGGGTCACAGAATGCTTTCTCTATTTCCTCCATGTTGACCAGGTCCTTCCAGGTCTTGCTATCCTGTTCTAAAACCTGCCATCTGTAAGGCAGGTGCCAGTGGACACGACCGCATTTCTCTGGGACAGAATTCGCAAGAGAAAATCTTACAAGATGAGCCAACTGTGTAAAGTCAGGGTGCTGTAGAGGAAGAATATCAGCTTTGTTAGCAGCCGATACCTTTGAAGCTGCAGTGTCTACGAATAAAGAAGAGGCAGATCTCGTTTCGCTCAGCATCGGTTATTGGTTTAGAGGGGACAGATTTAGTCCGGGTTGGAGGTTTGTTTTGAGGAGGCTGAGGGGCAGGCTGCCGAGGGCTGGTTCTCACCACTGGAAGCACTAAAGGAGACAAATTTAAAACATATTATGTAGAAAATCATCTTCATTACATAGAGGGGAGTAAAATGGTATCTTTAAAAAAATAAAAGAAGAAACGGATCACCTGGAAAAGCAGTTTGTTTCTCGAGTTGACCAGTGATGATGCATTTATTCCTATAGATCTTGTTAAGGTTTTGAATGTTCTCCTCACTAAATCCTTTGAAAAGCTTCATCGCTTGTTCATCAAAATCATGGTTCCTCTTACAAGAGGAGCCAAACTTACAGTCTCCCTGCAAGAAATGCAGGCAGATGTGGAGCTTTTTGCAGGAGTGGGCAAATTTGCAGGAGCCAAACTGACCATCACCTTTGTTGTAGTGTGGACACACCTGAAAGAATGTGAATCTTAACACTGAATCTTAAAATAAGAAAAGTTAACTGTTCATCATCAGACTCGAGTCTGCAAGTCCTACCTCAGGAAGGAGGGAAGGATCATTTTGGAGCAAAAGTTGCACCAATTGTTTCTCTGTTAACTTCTGAAGACCGTTTCTCTTTAAAAGCCGAGCGTTGTGTGGAAAATCCAGACTGTGTTGGTTCTTACACTTGGCACTAAAAACATGCAAAGGTTAGTTTTATTTGCTTTAATTAATAAGAAATCATTAAATATTCTTCACAACCAAAATGGACTACATTTCCTCTCGGGCTTTTATTTGTGCAGGCATTTGAAAACACAATTTTTCCTTTACTTTTAAAATCATGCCCAACTGGGTGATTACCTGTGATTAAAAAGAGAAAACCGTAAAAAACTTTATTTGTAATAGCAAAAGAATACTGGCCAATTGTCGAGGAAGTAAATATTATTCTACAACCTGTAGCCTTTTAATTTTTGTTGTCATTTTTTGTGAGCCTCAAGTGAAGTTGAAAGGTTAAGGCCTCAGACCAACTAGTCAGAGCTCCTCTAGCTGCTGACCTTTGAGCAAAGACTTTATGTGACGCAGGAAGAGGCAAATAAGAGCATGAAACCTTAAAACATAAATATGAGGAATGAAAAGATGCCATAAGAGGGCGTGACAATGAAAACTTCTGCGAGGTGTAGTAATCTACAGCTTTTAAGGACAGTGATCTAAGATGTCTAACACTGCCATCTTCTGGATTAAAAACTAGAATTACCTCAACTCATAAGTAAGACAAAAAAACACCAATATATATATATTATTTCCGAGAGGTAATACCCGCTTTTGTTTACCAAGAGTTCAATCTGAAGGTAGACTTGTGCTTGACAGTGAATCGTAATATTTTACTTTAAGAATAGGCCAAAAAAAAAAAGAAACAAACAAACAAGCAAACCCAAAAACCCCAACGACTTGTTGTTTGTTTGTATTTAAGGTCTTTACAAAGTTTATTATTATTAATCAGTCCAACTGCGGTTAATGACCAAAGTACATTTTCCTTTTGCTGTAGAAGTAGGCGGAGATTAAGAGGAAAATAAAAATTTTAAAAAGAGAAAACGATCATCAACGTTTACTTTCATTCAATATTGATAGAAACAATTAAATCATGTCAATAAAATGCAACCATTTTAACAAACTGAGCAAAAAAAAAAAAAAATCACTAAACATCAAACTAAGTCAACTTACCCGAAAGTGCAGTTTCCAACTACAAAATACCTGCACAGGTGTAAACCATCACACTGGCTGCACTCTCCAGCTTTTTTCTGACAAAGCCTCAGGTTGGTTTTAGCTACAACCAGACTATCGGGCCTGATGATATCACCACTGGTGGCTGGTAGTTTTCCTTCTCGGATCGCTATTTTACCGTCGTCCACAAGAATTGATCGCAGATCTGTCACCTCAAACCCGAAATGACTCTGTGCGAGTTCTAGCAGCTGTTCGAAAGCCAAACATCCGTGGTTATCACACAGGACCCCGATAACTAACTCCGTCGATGCCATCGTAATATGCGTCTGTGCAAACCTCGACTACTGTAACAGCTGATCTGATCTAACAACAACACGCCTTCATTTATGAGGAAAACGAAACTAATGACGGAGAATGTTTTGGCTGCCACGTAGAGAATAAAACTTTATTATTTTTTATTGTTGTTTGTTTTTGTCTTGTCACTGTAGAAAATATGATACATTTTCACTTTTATTCTTGTGAGCAGGAGATCCTAACCTGGGCAAGATCAGCAGGGAGTCGGGGGTACATTCTTAAAATGAAAACAAAAAGGAAATTAAAAATGCAAATATGCTACAAGATTTAGGGAGGGCTCTGCTAATATTTTACCAACTTTGAAGTGGAGAAGAAAAAAGTGTTTTGATTTTTCTAATGCTGTGTTTTTAAAGCGGGACCACCAGGGGGCGACAGAGCGGCTCAGCAAAAATTAAGAAATAAATACATAAAAATTATTAAAACACAATCGATTTGTTTTATTTTTTTAAGTATAAAATCTAACTCTAAATATGAGATTGAAATGAATCACTTAGGGCAGGCATGCCCAAAGTCGGTCCTCGAGGGCCGCTGTCCTGCAGGTTTTAGAGGTTCCCTGTTTCAGCACAGCTGATTTCCATTAATCGCTTATTAACAGCCTTTTGCTGAACTGCAGTCATCAGAATCAGCAGTGCTGAAGCAGAGAAACCTCTAAAAGCTGCAGGACAGCGGCCCTCGAGGACCGACTTTGGGCATGCCTGACTTAGGGTATTTAAAATTAGACACTGTTAAACAACCAGCTTCTTCTTATTATTGTATTTAATTACGGTTGGCAAGAAACCTTTGGTGCATTACCGCCACCAACTGCAATGTGAGTGTGGAGTGGGATTCAAACAGTACTATTAAAAAAAAAAACAAAAAACAACCCTACATCCTTTTTATCAAATCAGTCAGTTTTAGAGGTTTAAGTAGTGAATATGAACCCTTTCATTTAGAGTCTTTGTCTAAAAGGTTTTTAACGTTGAGCTGTAGCTTGTCTTGTAATCTGCGTACCAGTTCACTTCTCTGAACTACATAGTTTGTGCAAAAACAAATAAACATTCTTTCTTCTTGAAAACAGAAATCAAACTTCCCTGTCGCACATATCCCTAATTTAAATAATGCATTATTTAAACCTGTATGACCAAAGTGTAACGTAGATATGATTATTTCTTCCTCTCTGTTCCTACATGTTTCCCTTACGATGACAACTTCTCTTTGAATACTATAAAGCCATCTTCCCGTTACTTTTTCTTTCCATTGTTTCTGCCATTTTGCTTTAACCCTTTGCTTGTTTACTGATTTAATTTCTCATTTGCTAAATGGTACCATTATATCAATTTTACTGCTTTTAGAGGCCTATTTTGCATATTTATTAACCATTTCATTCCCCTTTATTCCTATATAAGAATGAATATGAAAGAAACTATTAATCCCTTTGCCTGAATTCTGAACAACAGATTAATTCAAATAAGACATCAGGTCTTAATGATTGTCTTTGAAATAAATATAAAAAAAGAAATAGAGTCGGAACCATAAACTTCTTAATGGACGAATTTCTTCAGTCCATTCTAGTGCCAACATAATCCCAAACATTTATCCTGAACAGAATGAAAATCCATCACTGATTCTTTAATATGATTTCAGATATTAAATTCTGGAACTTAAAACACAACGACATTCATGTTATTTGAATCTTTTGAAACATCTGTATACATTTGAACATATTTATAGTATTTATTATCTTGCTGAAACCATTTTTTTTCTTGTTTTTCCATGAACAACCAGTTTCTTTAGCAATGACCTTTTGTGGAATATCTTAAAGGCAATATCTAATATCTAATTTGCTGATTATGATCTAACATCACGAGTTTTCAACAGTGAACAGTTTCATCCATCCATCCATCCATTTTCTTTACACCCTTGTCCCTAATGGGGTCGGGAGTGTTGCTGGTGCCTATCTCCAGCTGTGTTTCAGGCGAGAGGCGGGGTACACCCTGGACAGGTCGCAGGTCTGTCGCAAGGCGAACAGTTTCATAGTATTTATATTTTTTAAGAGACTGAATTTTTAGTTTACATTTTAAGTAAACTGTCCATCCATCTTCTTTATTAATTCCATCAGGGTTGCGGTAGTGCCGGTGTCTATTTCCAGCAGGCTATGGGCAAAAAGTGGGGGTTCAGCCTGGACAGGTCAGCAATCTGTTGCAAGAAGAATTGAACCCAGAACCTTCTTGCTGCAAGGCAACAGTGCAAACCATGATCATCCAAATGAAAAGAAACGAAGGCTTGGAATAAATCATTATATGTGTAATTATTTTAGTATATAGGAGTTTTACCTTCTGAACAGAATAGAACACTTTAATATTCCAACTGTTTTAGATGTGCCTGTAATACAGTTTTGGAAATATGCTGATAAATTCTTTTATGTTTACCACATTGAATAATCATTGAATAACCAATAAAAGTAGGAAAAAGCATTAAAAAAGTGGATATTTTTAAAATAGATTTTGTAGCATTGTCTGTGGGTTTGTCTTTATAATTAGGAAAGCGTTGATATTTCAGAGTTTCCTGTGATTTATCACATCCCCCCAGGATGAGCCGTTTGATTCTGATCCATGTGTAAAAACAAAGGCCTTTTTTTTTTTTAAAGTATTTTGGTTGTGGAAAAACAATTGTATGTAAAATAACCAGAGGTGGTTTATTCTAGATACAGAATATAAAGAAATGATCAAAGTAACAGTAAAAAAGTCTTACTGCTTAAGTCATGATTAACTAATTATAATGTTTGATATTTTAAATTAAGTAATATAGACATATAACAATGTAAAATGTATTTGCAAATCTGTCATTTTAAAGACGATAGTAAAATAATGATTAAAACAAACAAATAATGTAATTGAAAATAAAAATTCCAGGTAGAAGAAACACTTTTCCAAACCATTTTTATTTTTAACATAAAAATTATGAAACCACTACTTTCAGTGACGATGGCTACTCTTACTGTCATAGTGGGGCTCAAGTTATTTTAAAATAAACGTTAGCTGTGTGTCTTTGTCTGAAGCACTTGGAAAAAAAAGTTACTCACAATGGATGGAGTAGCTAAACATTTTACTCAAGTAAGAGTAGTAATACTGCATGAAGGCATCAAGTAAAAGTAAAAAGTATAATGCATTAAAATTACTCTTATAAGGAGATTTCTGTCAAAAAGTTACTTGAGTGCAGCTGAGTAAATGAACGTGTTTACTTTCCACCTCTGCAAATAACTTTTCTGTTTTACTAGAAGACATTGAAGAAACACAAATACATCTGAGTAAAGAATGTTTGAGGCTCCACCGGAACATTTTTAAAGGCGATTTACCCGAGAAGAAACTTTTTCTATTATGACTGAATTTATATTGATGAAGACCCCATCATTTGTACATAATTTTCTTAATAATGTATAAAACTATGTGGAAAATAGTTTTCAGGTTATATCTTTGGCATAATAAACAGAATCTGAGACTTTAGTTCCAGCTTAGTTTAATATATCAAAATCATTCATACAGCAGCACAAAGCTGTGAAGACCATGAAGACCTTTTGAGTCTTAGAAAAAAACAATGTTTACTCTTCATTTTTTGTTACATGTTTTGTTATTACCAGGACCAATAAAAAAATCCAAGCAGTAAACCTGAAAAACTCTGTCCTCATCTGTGATGATTATCCTTTACATTATAAACTCATGTCAAGTCATGAGCAGGATAAGAAGCCATCAATGTGCAATAATTACACATTCATCTTTATATAAGGCTTTCATACAGTATTATGCTCAGAAGCAGAGATTCAAAAATTGAAATGTTTATTGTTTAAAACAAAGTAGAGTAAAAAAAGGTAGATTAATTGCTATGAAGCAGGGCTGCTATCCAGCAGATTTTTCTGCTTCAGAACAGCTGATTTCCATTGATAGCTGATTAACAGGCTTTTGCTGAACTGAAATAATCAGAATCAGCTGTGGAGAAGCAGAGAAACCTCTAAAAGCTGCAGGACAGCGGAACTACTTTTCTGTGAGACAGAACCAATCATATCCCTGCTGGATAGAAAAAAAACCCATAAAAGTCACTATTTTATACTATTTTAACACTTAAAGTTGATGTTTCATTTAAACAATAAAATGAATGAATGTCTTTGAAGTGAGAAACATCGTATAGTTAGGAATCAAAATAATCCTCATACATGCAGGTTTCTGTTCCTCTACACTTACAGTGATTTCTACAGTTCTTTGTTGTCTTTACACTGATCCTTATGAGAACGTTTTAACCAACCATTCATGTTATGGTGGATAATGGACATTTTAACAGTCAATAAATAACCTGTGGATGGAAATATCATCCATCAACTATAACGGCTTCTCCCGTCTACAAAGTATAATTTCTTTTGTAAAATGAAAATAATATTTAAATAAATCATGAGTTCCTTTTTCTCTGCAATATGGTGTTTAGCTTTAATACATGTAGAAACAGGATATCTTGAAAAGAAATCAGTTTGTTTTGTTTTTTAATTAATTTGGTTTGCCCTATTTCCAATAACCACCGTATCACTGAAAATGCCCTACTTGAGAAAAGCATTGCATATCCTCTATAACAAACAGTCTACTAGCTAGGATAGAAACCTCTGTTATAAACAGTCATTACAAGGGTTTAGGGGCTAGTAGAACTCAGAAATATACACATATATTTGCTGAAAATTGTGCTTTTGCTTCTAAGTGACTCACTCAGACAGACCCCTTATGAACATGCGGTCACCAAGGTTAGTGAAGCAAAAAAAAGCTTATGAGCAGTGAATGCAAATGCACAAAGAAAGCCAGACTGCAGGCTCTGAAATGAACAAAAACACCCAGCAACAAGTTACATTATGTGCACCGGAGCTTTAATAAGCTAAAAAGCTTTCCGTTATAGATTTTTCTAATCCATCTGGAATAGAAACTAAAGCTATTTTTTTTTCCTCACCTGTATTTGATAAGGTACTCTGGATAAATCTGATGTTTTTCAAAGATCACAAATATGCTGGGGTTGCTAAAGGAGTCGACGCAGCTGTCGTAGAAAGCTTTGCTCCCTGGTTTGATTGGTGGTCGAACATAGCTGCTCCTTCCCTTTGTGTATTCACCAACCAGCACTCGAGCAACAAACATGACCTTATGCTGACTTTCTCCAACTCTGGAATATTTGTCTGAGTAGGATGCATCTCTGGCAAAATAGCTCCCTAGAGATAAATACATTTGTCAAAAAAAGCTGTGATAGAACCATTTTTATCCTTAAATACCAAATAAGATGAAACAAATTGTTAATTCATTATATCAACAATCTATTTTATTATACCTTTGCCATAGGCCGTTCCATGAACGCCACACATCCTCCAGTCGAAGTTTTGATCACAAATGGGATCAACCAGGTTCTCTTCTGTCCCGTGGAATAAAAACTTCTCGTCCACATTTTTCCCAGCGTTCCTCTTCTGCATCTGCTCCTTCTGCCTGAATTGAAGGCGTTACGCTTATTTATTTTTTTTTGCGTAATAAACATACAAACCAAGAGACAAATATGACTAAAATGTACACCAAATTTTTAAACAGTGTTACCATTGAAAAACTTTCCACAACGAGGGGTTCTGGATCCTCCGGATGCTTTTAATTCTACTAAACTGCATGGTGCGTCTGAAATTCTCCTCAACGTTATAATGTGGTTCGGGACTGGAGAGAAGCACGAGCTGAAAAATTAGAGAAAGGGATATTTAAGTGATCAGTTATGTAACAAAAAAATTAAAGAAAGATCCATCAAGCAGAGTAAAATATAGGCTCTAAAACAAATATACCTTATATCCAATATCAGGCAGAGCTTCCTTGTACCAGTGGGATGGAATAACATCAACTTTGGAGGAGCTGGGGGGTAGTACTAATCCACTATATATAATATTAGGATACAATAAAACATTAAATATATTATATACAAATCTATACAAGCTATCTAAGCTATACAAATAAACAGGAATTTGTGATGTATAAAACACAAAACCTCTTGAGGTCTTTCACATCCTGAGCTGACAGAAAGCGAGGCCTCCTGCGGATCTCCCTCTTGGTTTGGTATTTTAAATTCTTCTGATACATCTTGGTTTCCTCTGTACCTTTAAAATGGAGGATATATTGATGTTTGCCTGCCTGGAAAAGGATCTCTGCATCTTTGTCTGCCAGGTACATTTTCTCCAGTGTTTCAGAAGTCACTGCGGTGTCTCCCCCACCCTGACAACAAGCAAAACATATATTGCAATTCTTGATCATACTTATACAATTAGCGCATTCCAATGCTCTTTTATTTTAAATATTTATTACTCCACCAAGGGTATGAGAGCAGTATGTGTAATACTTGTAATAGAACAACGTATTTTCAGGTAAGTAAAACTGGAAAAGTGATTAATAAAAGTGACGTAAATCCCTTTAGTGTAATAATTATACCAAGCCTGTGACTCACTGCCATCATTTGTATCATTTTATTGTGAAGCTTCTCACTCAAACACCACTGCTTCTTTCAGTAGTTGATCATTAGGATGGAAGGACCCTTCCGTTTCCCTATTCAATCGATATGCTGTATAAGTCTGGAAACTGACCTGCCACACCCATAAAAGCTATGAAGCACAGGTTTGGGAGCTGTGACCGTTAACATCTGCCAAAATTAGCGAAAAATGAATGTTTTTGAGTTGCATTAAAAGCCTCAATCTAAGTCCCACAAAAGGACGAAGCGAAAGGTTTTTTTTAAGCTAAGCATTCTGCAAACTTGGCTTTTTTACTCCAGTTCTGTAAAGAAAAATCAGCTAAAATAATAGTAACATATTGTAAGAAGCTCCTGGAAGGACATTTGTGACTAAAATCAATCAATTTAACCAAATACTTTATCCATTAAAACTTAAAAAATGCTATCATACATCTATCTCTTTTATTTAATTCTGGGATTTAACAAATAAAAATAACCTTTATAATCCTGAAATCTGGTTTTGACCGTATAAAGCTATGAGGTAAAATAACTGTCAATAAATAACATATACATAGGTGTCTGAATTTGTAAACCAAGTCATTAAACATGAAAGATTTAATATAAACTCATAGATACATGAGGCAGATGCTTCATCTGTGAGAACATGTTTGGAAGTTGTCACTAGATGTTACAACTCTTCAAATACACAAGTTCAAATTACAAATTTATGAGCATGAATCACCAATTTTCAAACTCTTACTCTTATA
>JAUZNJ010012055.1:0-17792 GCA_034780135.1 Jordanella pulchra
GAGACATGCGGGAAAGGACCACAAGCCGGATTTGAACCTGGGTCGCCCGCGTCGAGGACTAAGGCCTCCATACATGGAGTCATGCGCGCTAACCACTGCGCCAGTTATTCCTCCTTTTAGGAAACTGCATAGCCAGACTTTGGGGGGACGCAAATAATGTTTGACACAACTGTTATTGATTGCTCCACAAACAGTGATATGGTTTCATGGGGAAAGGAAGCCAACTATCTCGGTTTGCAGAGAATAAACAACTGGTCAGCATCAATAAAACCACGGAGGTGATCATTGATTTTTGAATGATGAGGGACAAAGTGACAAACAGCTCTAATTGAGCTGATGTAGAGTAAATGAACACGTTTAGGTTCTGGGAATCATTGACACAGGGAGTTTCTTAGGGTGATTTCATCTAAACACTTTCAATAAAACATGCCAAAAACAGACACATCAGCTGTACCTTAGAAGTGAAGCCTAAATCAATAATTACTTCTGTTTTCCAACATGACATAAAAGTAGATAAAAATCAAGATGGATTTTTTTTTCAAAAGAGGACATAGAGATTTTACCTGAGAGTTTCAGGCCTTGTAGGATTAGTGAGTAGGGGATTTATACTTGTATCATGTAAAGTTGCATGATTAAAACCAATATCTTGCAGATAGCTGAACTTTTATCACGGCTGAACTTTTTTCTCTCCTGGATTTCTTTCTTCATGTCATCCGCAGAAACAAAAAAAGATGTGTTTCTATGCTAGTTGTCAAATTAGCCTATTTATTTAGATTATCCTGGTAAATTCACAACAGTCTTGATCATAATATCATAAACCTCTGTTATCAATTTTTGCAAGCATAATTCTCTTGCAGTTTTTACAGAGCTGTCATTTCAGGAAAAAAAGAAACAATATTCCCAAAGCAGATATAATATATCTTTGTATTCAATGATGTTGTGGGCAAATACATAGCAGGTAAAATAAGTATTGAACATGCCACCATTTTATTCAGTAAATATATTTCCAGAGGTGCTGCTGACATGACATTTTCATAAGATGTTGGTAAAAATCCATGCAATCCACACATACATAGAAATCAAACCATAAATCTACAAATGTTTAGTAATGTGTAATAATGTGGAATGACACCGGGAAAAAGTATTGAACATGCTTGATGAAATGTATTTAATACTTTGTTGGTAACGACAGCTTCAAGACGCCTCCTGTATGGGGAAGTTAGTGGCATGCATTGCTCATGTGTGATTTTGACCCATTCTTAATACAAACAGTCCTCTAATACTGAAGGTTTCGTTGGCCTCTTCTATGAACTCTGGTCTTTAGTTCTTTCCATAGATTTTCTGTTGGATTCAGGTCAGGTGATTGGTTGGGCCGTTCTAGCAGCTTTCTCTGAAACCGACCAAGCTTTTCCTTGGCTGAGTGTTTGGGGTCATTGTCTTGCTGAAATGTCCACCTACATTTCATCTTCATCATCCTGGTAGATGGCAGCAGATTTTTATTAAAAATGTCTCTACACATTTTTCCATTCCTCCTTCCTTCAATTATTTGAGGTTTGACAGAAATATATGCTGAACAACAGACCCACACCATGATGTTCCCAACTCCAAATTTCACTGTTGGTATTGTGTTTTTGTGCAGTACCCTTTGACCTCCAAAAAATCTTGCAAGGAGCACCTGGTCCAGGTCGGTTTATGGTGAAATGATGTTCCTTCCACTTCCAGATTATGGCCCCAACGGAGCTCACTGGAACATTTAGTTTAGAAATCCTTCTGTAACCATTGCTATCATTGTGATTTGCAACAATAAGGTTGCATAGGTTTTGAGAAAGCTCTTTACCCATCATGAGATGTTTCTTGTGTGATACCAGACACCTTTATTTTAGGCCATCATTTAAGACTGAACCGGCTGATATTAATTTGTACTTACAAGAGGCAGGATTGCTTTCTAATTACTGAGAGATTTCGGCTGGTGTCTTGGCTTTCCATGCTTTTATGCACCTCCCTTTCTTCACGTGTTCAATACTTGTACCCTGTACCATTCCACGTATGTACGGAATGCATGGATTATTACCGACATCTGATGAAAATTTCATGTCAATAGCACCTCTAGAAATATATTTACTGAGAAAAATTGTGACGTTTTTAGTACTTACTTTATCAGCTGTATGTATATGACAAGTAATGTAAAACAATATGTTTGTTTGCTTGCATTTTTTGCATATATACTGTTTGTATAATGTACAACTTGTACACAGCAGTATCTGCCTTTTACAGTTAAAACCTGAATAAATTTCTTTTTGTGAGAAATGGAAGTACAGACACAAGCTTTTCCCCAATGCATGCCTGCCTAACAACAGGGTGGCATGTAGATGGTTGGTGTGGAGACTGCTGTTGTTCTCTAACTGTGCAATTGGGTCTTTTTTGTTTAACCAGGATGAAAACAGATTGTCATCCAGTAGTGGCCAGCAGGTTTAGGGAATTGGCCTTTGTGTTATTTTATACCCCCCCCCCCCCCGAATCAGAAATTCTTCAATTACCATTGTTACAAACTCCGATAAATCTGACATTAAACTACCACAATAGGGGATCAATTTATTCTAAGGCTTTTTATGCATATTTACAATGTTTTTTTCCTATTTTATACCACAACTTTTGGAATAATAGACAAACCTTTGGTGAAGCAACATTTCAATTTTTCAAGCCTTTGTTTCTGTTAATCATTATGATTTTCTCCAAACAGCTGATAAAGACCTGACATTTAATATTAAAATATTGCATCAGAAAAAAAGAAAAATTGTGGTTTAATGAAACTTACATTAAATACCTGTTTTCTTAAAAATGAAGGTTAGTTTTAATTTGACAGACGAGCTTCAGCAGAACCTATTATTTTGACTTAATGAATAATGTATATCAGTAGTCTGGCTGGAATCCGATTCACTGTAATAACATCCTCTGGTTTATTAGTTTTAGTTGCGAGACAAGAAATTGCAATGGCAACATGCAAAAATGTATTCCTTAGTGCAAAGACAACAACAAATAAAATGTTTTTGATACATAAAAACAATTAACTTAATTGTACAAAGCTGGACAAAATGAATTAAATTTAAAAGATTAAATATTAAGCACATACCTAAATATCATAAAAGAGGTTACCTAAAAATACTTAAAAATGTTTTAAAAAACATTTAAAGTTTAATTATTGGTTCTTTAAATTATGTAAAAATACATTATTATATAAAAAATTCTGAATTTTAAGAATATTAAACATCCTTAACCCCCAGATTGCCCTAATCTTACTTGTTACCACACCCACTCCTAGGGTCATCTACAGATTGGGACTTATGAGGTTTCCATCTCTGTATTGGGTGCTCTTCCACCACTATCAGATTATATTCCAAGATACATGTAATTTTGAGAAGTTTAAACTTGTGTTTCCTCGTCTGTGCTCCATGCTGGACCAACACACGGAAAAGAAAGAGTTCCACACAATAAAATATATATAATTGTGAATAAATGCACAATTCAATCATAACGTTTTTATTACTATAATCGCATAAAAATCACTATATTAAAAAGCGTAATTGTTAATTGTTTGTGAATCGTAACCCAAGTGGCCGTCTTGCTTATGGCCTTGTGCTTACCCTGGCTGAGCCAACATAATATTATAAATATTACATATCATATGTTAGTTAGATTGGTGTGTATTTCTAAATGTACAATGGTATAGTCTTCTAAATGTCTATAATTTTATATTATTATATTATTATTTTAATTTTAAAAACTCATGCTCGACAAAAATACGTTATAATTTTACATTGTACATGTTTAAAAATGCGTTGGACGTTAAGACCCAGAAGACCAGGAGCAGATGCTAACAGTGCGCTAACAGCTACTGCAACCAAAGGAATTCATGAACTACATTACCGCAGACATTTGGGTCGCTTGACTGAGGTACGTTTATGTCGATTCGCATATATAAGCAATAAAACACGGAGATTTGAGCAGTAACCAGGGTAATGTTTGTCATTTAGTTCGTAACCCTTAAATCAGTGCTAGCGCTAACATAAATAATAATGATAGGCATTAGCTAGCTAACGTTAGCTAGAGTCGCCAAAAACCTACATTAAATGCCCAGTTACTATTTTTTACAGCAAGTGATTTAAGAAGCTTGCTAGATGGGACTTAACGTTTTATTTCTGCTGGCTAAAAGTATTTTGGGTACTGTTAACTTTTAAGAAAGATGTACCAATTTGTAGCATTGACTTGCAAGCTAAGTTAGCTAGCAGCCTATATCAGCTACGACTGATCAATATTTATTTTATCAATAACGGCGAATATCAATCAGTGTTAAACACCGGTAAATAAACAGCATCTGTGTAGAGACATCGACCTCTCTGTTAACTCTAGCTCTGTTAACGACTATTGAGAAAAGGCCATTGCGTCTATAATTTATTTTGAGTCTGTGAAATATTAACTTCATTTGACAATGGACCCTTGGTTGGTACTGTGCTTTTAAAACAGCCCCGAGTCAAACAAATAATTTTTCATTACTAGCAGTTTAATGATCCATTTTGGAGATTCACTTTTCTTAAGATGTCTCTGACCTGTTGCTTAATTAATATAAATTAATGTTAATACTGTGCAGCTTTCATGTTTAATTTTCAAATTACATCTTGGTCTTAGAAGTATTTCCTCTGGGCTCAGCCTGAGTGACAATACATTGCTTTTTTTATTTTTTTATTTTTTTTCACAGAACATGTACTTTTGTATTTTGAACTAGAGATGCCCCAATTCATCTTTTCCTGATCCAGTTTAATACATATCAATATGTGGGTTGCTTGTATTGGTCGATGCCGATCTGATGCTGTTGTTGAATAAACTAACCATAACATAAACAACCATAAACAACAACCATGACATAAACATTACTAAAGAAAAAGGTAACATATATATAAATCATCACTGTAGCTGCTCTGCCCGATGTTGTAATCAGCGTTGCAAACATAAAATTTTAGTCACTTGATCGCTCTAACTGTGTTGCTGTGGATGATATCAGTA
This sequence comes from Jordanella pulchra, assembly GCA_034780135.1. NCBI lineage: Eukaryota > Metazoa > Chordata > Actinopteri > Cyprinodontiformes > Cyprinodontidae > Jordanella > Jordanella pulchra. Next base: position 5,059 of record JAUZNJ010012055.1, read on the forward strand.
GAAATTAATAAATCAGAATACTAGTTTGGCATTATTCATCCTATATCTGATCCAGCTAATTAGTCAATATCGGAGCCGAAATCCAATTCTAGTATCTCTATTTTGAACATTACAATCTATGTAAATATTGTGACCCACGAAGGTTATTTTAATAATATTTGTATCAATTAAAAAGCAGATCCTAGGCGATGTCTGAGATTGTTTTCTGCTGTAAATCACTGTGGGTTTAATGCCACGTTTAGTAAACTTAGCCTTTTTTCACGCGGATGGTTGTTTTACTGTGTGGCTTCTGAAATGGGAATTGTTTTTAGACCTTTTAAGTTTGAGAACATTGTTCTTCAGGGAAATAGTACTGAAAATCTAAGATGTTACACGAGATGATGTTGATATATTGTGTAAGAAACTGCACAGGAAGTCAAGGTGGGCCCAGTGGCTATTAAGATATGTCACATGCAGCTTTGCAGAAATCTAGAACTGTCTTAAGGAATGGGAAAACAGTTCCTAAAAGCCCAGGATGCTACAGAGTGGATATAGGTCTACCTTGATTCAGTTAAAGGAACTTTTCTATATTCCAGTGAACATGAGCAGCATTCTTTTTTAGCTTTTGGAACTTTGGAAGTATTGGGCTGGGCAGCTCACTCCCATATAGGCTTTTGGTGTGTCAGAAGTTCACTTAAGACTACTAAATTGTGATAAATACAAACTTTTATGTAAGTCAACATTTTAATAGACTTACTTTTGTGGAAAAACAGTGTTTTAACCATTTGTGCTATTTAGAGTGTCAGTAAATCTATTTAGTGATAATCTCACTTTGGGATTAAGAAAGAAATGTTTTTATTTATGCCTGTGGTCAACTATGTCCCAGATCATGTGGGTGAGGCTAGTGAAACAATGATTAAATAAAGCTTTGGAATGTAAATGGAGATTGCTTCTAGCAAACAGATTTGTCCCCCTATTGTTCATATGCTTTGGTTGGCAGTACCATCACAGTCTCAATAATCACCCGTCAAACTTGTCTTAGAGTTATTTCTGCACACGGAGAAACTATTCAGAAATGTGGTTGAGTACAAAACAAAGAGCTCAAGATTTTGAGTGCTGTCAAGGCCTCTCTAGATTTTGGTTTATATGATTAAGATGCAGAAATGCAAAATAAATGACAACCTCGATTTTTCGAGCACATTTTGAAAATATGCAGCCGAATTATATTTAAAGCATTTAAATTGTTAACCAATTGGCTTGTGTGGTGTATGCCTCCTAAATTTGCTCAGCGTTTCATTTCTCTTTTCTCTCTGTTTGCAGACTCTATCATGTCTCAAGTGGAGAAGAAAGCAGGGCTGCTGCGGCGGACGTCATCCTCCAAAAAACCTTTGAAAGAGAAGGTGGTTCTGATGTACGATGAGATCTTTGCTGTGAGTACAAACGTTGACGAATAGTAGTTGTGAATATTTTTGGAAATGAATAAAAGCCCAAGTGTTAATGATGGTGTCCTTTTTTATTTATGCATATTTAGAAAGAAGACCCAGCCAAAAATAACCCTCGCTTCTGGGATGAGCTGTTCCTCATGAAGGTACAGATAACCTACCCCAACAGAAATGTGTGCAGGGGAGGTTTTTAAAGCTCTCTTATAGTCTGGTTAGCATTTGCATTGGTAGGACGTTTGCAGCCTGGAAATAGCTTGCAGAGAAAATCTCTGTTAAAATGAGTTGCAAAAGATACTAGTAATATAAAATGTTTGCTTGAACTAAAAGAGGGAAGGACTGATTCACTCGAATCAGCCACAGTCCAAACAAAAGCTGAATGGATTTGGCTGCACTAGGACTCTTATTAATATTTCAGGTAGAAATATTTTTCGTATATTGCAATGCTGTTCTTTTTTTCACTGTTTATGTAAAAGATATTGGAGCTTGTTATTTTTAAAGGCGCCATGTTAGACCTTCAGTTTTTTTTGTTTTTTTTTTTACATATTTTTTTCCTGAATTTCCTAAATTCATTTGTTTTAGGTTAACTTAGAGTACCTGGAGTCCAAATTAGAGAGCGTAAATGGCGAGGAAGTGCAGCGTATTCAAGACAACATCAACTCTCTGTTTCACCACTGCGTCCAGGCTCTGGGAGAGGAGCACCAGATCAAAGTGGTCAATGCCCTGCAGGTAACTGATGCCTGCTGCTACTAATAGTCATATCTTAATGTTCATTTGGCAGTCATTTCTTTTAAGTTGCTTAATTGAGTCTTTTTTTTTTTCTCTATATAATAAAAGTTGAATCATGACCACAAATGTAAACAGAAAAAGATCTAAAATGAGCTGTGAAACATTCAAAGAAAAATATAAAAAAGGAAATATTCAAATCCAGCTAAAATAACATTTTACTCTTAGAATTACAAATGAAATATTTAGGGAGGATTTCTCATAGTTCAGCATCATCTCATCTCTCTGCCTGTCTCGACAGACTCTCTGCGCACTTTTTCGAGGGGTTCATCAGAAGAACAAGTCTGCATCCGGCTTCGACATTATTAACATGCTCATGGGCTTCGACAAAGCTGAGCAGAGAATGAAGGTGTGTCATAAGTAACCTTTTAAAAAGGGAAGACATCTGTGTAAAAGATATAAGAAATTGGGATAAAAAGCTAAGAGTTTCCGAAGCTTTAATGTTTGAGTTTATTAGATACTTTTTGTCTCCTCCAGGATCTGATGGAGAGGTTGGACAGCCTTCTTTGTGGAGACAGCTCAGAGAGCCTGAAGAGCCTTTGCTTAAAGTTGTTGCTCTGTTTGGTCACGGTAGGGAAAATGTATAGAATGAAAAAAAAAGCACAATTTTTAGTGTTAGTTGATTACATATGTGATTTTTAAAATAGTTTGCTTAAATGTGGAAAAAAAACCCTTATTTCCAGGTAACGGATAATATCAGCCAGAACACAATACTGGAATATGTGATGATAAACAGCATTTTTGAAGCTATTCTACAAGTAAGGGATTTTATTTATTTTGAAAATGGGATTTTGAATTTTTTTTTTTCGTTTTTGTAACAGTCCATCTCCTTGCTTTAATAAACTTTTCCCCTCTTCCCCCACTGTTCAGATTCTATCAGATCCGTCCAGTAGAGGGCAGCATGGTTATGATGCTGTCGTTCTTCTTGCGCTTCTGGTCAACTACAGAAAATATGAGGTGTGTCAACGGTTGTGCTGTATTGTTTTGTTTTTTTGTTGTTGTTGTTCTTTTAAATTTCATAATAACATATGTAGTTCAATAGAAATATAGTTTTCAAACAAACATTATAAAATCTAAGTTTGTATTTTCTATTTTACTCTTAAATGTAAAGAACAAAATAAAAATGAATGTGAAATGGAAAATCTATAAGTTTAAATAAGGCCTTGACGTGTTTCTTTTAATTATTATTATTTAATAAAAATCTCAGGCAGCTCTTTTACTTTCACAAGAACCCTTATCATTTGAGACTTCTTTTTTAATACACTAAATGTAAGGTATTAAATATATAAATGTGTAACCGATACTTGCTCTGCTAAGACCAGGCAGTGACCTGTGGTGTTTTTAAATTCTTACTCCAACACACTGAGGGTCTGCATAATTCATTTGATCTCAGGTTAGCAATGAATGCGTCCAGTCACTCATATCAAGGTTCTAAAAAAACTATTTTAAGTATCTGAACTGAAGTTTTCTCAGTCATGACATACAATGTATGAATGTCTTAGTTTATAAAAGAGAAGAGAAACCATCATTAGCACTGCCGTCAGCATAGTAGACTCATCATTTCCCATCTGTGTTATGTAATTGAGGTTATGTAAGTTAGAATTGAATGAACCTCATGCCTATTCCGAGTTTATTAATGTGCTTCAGAGATGATGCTGCAGTGAATAGATGGTAACTTAATCCCATTTTACAGTATGCATGTGCTCCTTCTACACCGGTGATATTTACTCCCCTCTGCATGTAAAATACTAAAGGTTGATAATTCAATATCGGTATAAATCCCTATTTAATTGCATTTAATAAAAATGATATTACGATTAAACACATTTATGATACTTCCATATCCATTAGTCTATTAGTCACTGATTTATGACTTTTTTTTTTTAAGCAATCATTTCAAAAAGTGTTATAATGGTACAGTATTATTGTTGACAGTCTTTCTGAGGCTTTTTTTAAATTTATATTGAAATTCTATAATCTTGACCAAACTATATTAATATATTGTGATGTAAGTTTTGGTCATATTGTCTAAACCTATTAAGTACAAGCGGCAACTTACCCCGTGCTTAAATATAACATAAACCACCCGTCAAACGTTACTTTCTGTACAGGATGCAATATTTAAATTCTTTTTCTAGAAAATGCCCTTTATTTCTAAAGGTTGTGCATTTTTCTGACACACCAGCATATGTGAAGGGATAAGGAGTGTGACAGCAGCCTTAGGGTGATGTCTGTGTTTTTCACTGATTTTTCTTTTCTTTAGTCTGTGAATCCATACATTGTGAAGCTTTCCATCGTGGATGATGAGCCAACGCTCGATGTAAGTATGTTGTAGCTTGTTGCACCAGGTGAGCTTTTCATTATGTAATCACTGTATGGTTTGCTTATTTTTATTCCCAGGGGATGGGTGTGGTCCTTCACCAAGCTCTGACAGAATATAACAGGTGACATCTTTACATTTCCTCACATTTCTATTTTTCAGAGTTGGTCTTTCATTATGATGTGTGTGTGTGTGTGTGTGTGTGTGCGCTCACGTGCTAAGGCTGCTGCTGTCATTATTGTTTCTATTTCTGCTCCGCTGAAAGAAAAAAAAAAAAAGAATAGAGGCTTCTTTAGTTATTTATATCTTAAAGTTTGCTTTGTAGTCTGAAATGTGGCTCTTTCATTCAGGTCAGGTAATGTTGTGAATATTAAAGTGCTGTTTATGAAGAAGGTTCTGTCTGTGGACGGACATATTGGGGCAATGGCTTTATTAAACCTTTCTAGTGTCCCTGTGAAAATGTTTGGTTGTATACAATGATCTCTGATTCTCTTGTTGAGTGGCTCATCTTTGGTTTATACCTTCAAAACTTCTCCTTTTCCATTGGTTCTTTTTTTACATTTTAGACAGTACAAAGATAAAGAGGAAGAGAACCAGGGTGGGTTCTTCTCCACCCTCACTAGTATGGTAGGTTCCACTTCCGTCTCATAGTTGTAAATGAACAATCTTAGTCTTTTTATTTATTTATTTTTGCTTATGCTGTTGTCCTTTTCTCCACAGGTGGGCAGCATGTTTATAGCAGATGTTGATGAGAAACTCTCTGTACAGTAAGTTCAATGTTTATACACGTTACTAGCCCTCATGTTTTCCTGTGCTTTTGTTGGCTTGTCTTATTGCTGCTGATGTGTTTTTGTCCTTGATTTTAACGACTGTGAAATGTGAATTCGATAGGTAGGTCCTCGCAGTAGATTGCTGAGAGATATTGCCGTCAATTTTTTTTTTTTTTTTTTAGAAATGTCCACTGGCTTAGAAAGACATGTAGTGAAAACAAGGTGGAATATAAACGTGCTACTTGGTAGCATACTATTTAATCCAAATTACATATGAGATTTGAAGCCTTCTGGGATTATTAATCTCCACAATCACTTTAAATAAACCTCGATCTGAACTGACAGCAGAACCACATCTGTTTTCTTATGATTTTAAAATAAATCTAGGGGCATAATTTAACCAAGAGGTGAAGTGACCCAGAGTCTTCAGCAGCACATTCTGTTTTTAGTAGTATGTGTAGTATTAGTAGGAGTATATCATAGTTTCTATTTTTTATTCAGAGTACATGTTTAGTTCGTTTGTATGTTTTAAACCGTTGAAAACATCAGACAAGCTTCTGTCTCGATACAGAACTGAAATCTTTGACCTCATTCTCGTTCAAGATGGAGTTTGTTTTTTGATTTACAAGCATCATTTTTTTTTTTGTTTTTGTTTATTCCTCGCTTCAAAACGCATCTCTTTTGCTTTGAAGTTTTCTAACCAGCCAGAAAAAAACTGCTAAGTTTTGATTATTTCCACTTCCTAAAGAATGACAAGCTTAGATAAACGAGCCACGGAAAAGAACTCATGCAGATTGCCATGAGACTGAGGGCCATGTACAGAGACTTTAATCCTCCATGTGATAATAAATAATATTCAAATATGTCATGCAGTTGTGTGCACCTCAATACAGGCACACTATAACCCTAACCATATGACCATGTAGCCAGTCCATCATATTGATCATGTGCACTCAATCGAGCCTTTCAACTGTGATCTGGGAGGTGAATTGACCATACATCCAGCCAGCATTTGCTACACACACAAACATGCATATATTTTAGCCATGCCAAACTTGCTTGTGTGCACAAAATCCAGACACCTTATATTCAACTTCTGAACCCGTTATCTTCCACGAGGAAAATGATTTGGCTGCTAAATATGTTTTGCTTTTTCTCTGCCTTGGTTGCATCTGTGTGATAAAGTGATTAAAGATGAAGCCAGTTGTACCTGAAGGGAGCTCTAATAGTTGTTTTATTCAACGTTGCCAGAAAAACTCTTTGATTTCATCATTCAATCTTAAATCATTCCCCTCTCCATATTTAAGGACCAATGAGGCAATTCTGCTGGCACTTTATGAGGCGGTCCACCTTAACAGAAATTTCATCACAGTGTTGGCTCAGGTAAGATGGCAGGAATTATGGGATTATTGGGATTATTGAAATATTTCTGATTCTGATTATTTTTTCCTTGTTGTTTTTTTTTTTCTTTTGACTTTGCTTATTTTGAGAATTTCTAAAACGGGACTAGATAAGAATTTAAAAATGATCTTAGATTGTTCACCTGCCCTGCTGCTTAAAGGATAGACTCAAGGGGGTGTCTCTGGGATTATGTTGGTTTATTTGGTCCTTTAATCAGAAGGGCAAAATAAAGCTAACCTCTGTGTTGTAGAGCAGAGCTTCCCAGACTTCTCTGCTTCTAAGAAAGAACCAGAATGGACTCATTATCCAAAGCGTGTGGAATGCAAATAGTGCTGAAAAAATGAACAACATGAATGAATAAGTATCAACAACCAGTGTAGTTAGTTTTATGTATTTCTAAGCAGCCAAAGGGATTCATCATCCCCTTTTTTTCTGTAAATAAAAATTCGCACGATCCTTGTTTTATTTAACTTTTTTTATCTTTAGTTTCCCTAAATTCAACTTGAAGGATATTTGTTCATCTCTTTACAGTTAATGAATTTAATCCCATGATTGCCTGTCTGTGATGTACCAGGTCTTTATCTTCATGGCTTTTATGTGCCTGAAGTTTTAACATTACTGGGCAAATGTTACCATTTCTCCCCTTTTATCTTAGAGAAGCTTTGTGTTTCTGGTCTTTTAACAGAGCCATCCTGAGATTGACATCCCAACCACACCCATCACCCCCACTCCAACTACACCAACGACGCCGCTCGGCACCACGCCTCCATCCCTAGATGGTAAGCTACTCACTTTCAAGTACACACAAATAGGGTGACTCTGTATCTTTCGCTCACTGTATTTTTCTCTATATTAGCAAGGTTAAGAAGTAAAACATCACCATGTTTTTTGCTTGTTTTCACAAAGCCCTGCTAATTAGTTAAAGTTGATTTTTCCTCTAATAAACAATCTTTAAAAATCCACTCATGGTTGTAAAAAAAAAGACCAAATTCTTGTCTTTCTTGTCATGTTTGGTTTCCAACATTAGTTTAGGTTTTATTAAGAAAAAGAAGGAGTGATAAAGTCAGCCTATATAAAGTGCAGAAGTGCTTTTCTTTTCAGTTTCGTGTCACCTCTTTACAACATTTTAAAAGGTTGCTGACTAAAGCTCTGCCTATCACAGGCACACTTACAAGAAAACTTGTACTGTGGCAAAGTTTTTAGATACTTTGATTTAATACACATCAAAGTGAATTATGTAACACAAACAGTGCTTCTGTGGGCTTCTGGCTTAGTAAAAACCATATTATTACATAATATCAATCCTTTCTTTAGAAAAGAGAGCAGGGGTGTCGATCCAGGTTTTATGGAAGTGGTGGCTTGTAGCTAGCATGTTTAAAAGTAGGTCATTTAAAATGCCCACATGCTCTAACTGTTAAGAGGTGTTCTTCTCTGCCTTCCTTTCCCTCCATTACTGCTTATCAGAGAGCTTTTTTTCTTATGAAATATTTAGATTCAGCTTCAAACACAAATGTTGGTGCCAAGCGCATGCTACTCCTCATGCCATTTTTACAGGAGCTTCTACTAAGTCCAGATATGTCCTATATAACCCATACTCTTTTTGTAAATGAAGGAGTGTTTAGACCCGGTTATATAATACAGCTAAAGTTGTTCTTATTTTGGTAAAAAAAAAAAAACAACAACAAAAAAACTCCTTGATATTGTTTATGATAAGTGAATTGGAAGTTTTCATTCCTCTGCTTTTTGTGTAGTGATGAACAACCCAGACTTACCCTTGGATCCCAACCTGCAGACCAGCAACCTTCTTATTACCTTCCTCAAGTATGCCTCCATCGTAATGCAGGATACTAAAGGTAAACAGAAAGCCAGGGGTCCTCCTTTCCTCTTTGTCTTGAATAATTCTTCATTCCCCGGTCTGTTTATCTTCACTGTCTCTGTCTTTTAAATAACCATTCAGTGTTTAATTGTTCTGGATAGCAGAGGAGTATCATAATCCTTTTAGAGTGAAGCACTTCCTGCTCTGGTTTAAAGCCAAAATTCATCTTAGATCCAGTCTTTTGTGTGTGCGCGCGTTTTTTTTTTTGTTTTGTTTTTTTTTTTATCTGCCCTCATCAAAGAAAACGCTACAGAAAAATATTCTTCTCCCCGATTATGAGCCAAGAATGGTTTACATCAAGGGTTGTAATGAAGGTCATTGAGGATGAGCAGATCAGTTTAAACAAATGAACAACAATGTCCATGTTTAAAACGGTGAGCCCTGCGTAGAGTCTAGCCTTCAAGAACGACGGGGGGGTGTTAAACTGCTGCTGAGATATCAATGTACATATGGTACAAATTCCCACACACATCAATGAAATTTGGTCAAAGTAGACAACAAAACAGAGTGGGTGCAGTGGTTAAGCACGCAACTATATATGGAGGCCTCATCCCTCGATGTGGCCGTCGTTGGTTCGAATCCCGCCAGTTGACTTTTGCCGCGTGTCTTTCTCTCTCTCTACCCTTCTTTCCTGTCTGCCTAGTTTCGAAAGTAACACAAACAAAAAGGCCACTAGAGCCTAAAAAATCCAAATTGTACAAGATGATCAGGTTAAACATTTCCTGTTCCTGCTGTAAAATAACATTTGTATTACTAATGTATGTAATACTATTTGCATATAGTGATGATATTAGTAGTTTATTATTAGGGCTAATAGTGTAAATATTAGTTTTAGTTGCATCTGTAGTTTTACAGATATACTTCAAAGTTAAATATCTTGTTACTCATATTATTATCTCCAATAAGACATGAAATAATTTTGGCCAGCAGAAGTATCAGTTTAACTCTGGCTAATACGCGACATACGGTAAGATACACATTTTTAAAATCATTTATATGATGCAGGGTTTACATTAAGCTACGCTGCTCTATTTGACTCTGCTGCTGTCGCAGCTTGGCGATAAGTGTCTGGACTGTCAGCAAAGTGTTGCCACAAGCAACAGCAGCTCAGCTAGGATTTCTGCTCAGTAGCCTAATAATTAGTTATCACGGTAAATACAGCAACTGTTGATGAACGTTTTGCACAAAACCCTGTCAGCATCCCAACCTTTAACCAGTCTGTAAAGTTTTATTTCCTTTCGGTTGTTTTCCTTCAACACCTGCAACATGTTCTCTCCAGGTTTTCTGGCCTCCTCCCACAGTCCAAAGACATGACCATTAGGTCAAGTGGCATCTCTAAATTGTCCTTAGGTGTGAGTTTGTTGATGGTTGTGTGTCTCTGAACTGTCCGGGGTGAACCCTGCCTTTCGCCGATAGACAGCTGGACCACCAACCCCACTGTGACCCTAACAGAAGATTGATGGATGTTTTGAAATGGAATGAATACAAAAATAAACAAGTAATTAAAAATGAATAATACATTAAAATGAATACACGACCAAAAATAAGCTTAAACTTTATAGTTAAAGTGTATATTTTGTTTTATATAAAGGGGACATTTCTTAATGGTGGTCAGGAAACCCAGGCTGCTTTGGAAGCAGACTTCAGGTCCCTTTAGTAATGTGTTTCTTCTCCTCTCTTGATAATCCTCAATAGATTCTCTATTGGATTCATGTCAGATTTCTGATCAGTCGATCACAGTAGCACCATTGTCACTGATCTGGCTTTGGGTTCTCATGCCATTGTGGCAGGTACCAATTTCTGCTAGAAAATTAAATGAGGTTCTTCATAAAACTCTTCAGTAGAAGGAAACACGTAGTGTCCTAAAACATTGTGGTAGATGACTGTGTTGAAAGCGACCCTTAGAAAATGCTTTCAGGGCTGCAGCAGCTCTTTGGTCATGAAATCATTTGAGCCTTTAGTTCGCATACAAAGACGACAGATAGAGCAGCAAATGAAAGGTTAATGGGCTGTGATTCTGATCTGCTTTGCAAAAGCGCTTTAAAATACAGTCTACTTCACCTGTTTCCATGTCGATGGTAGCAAGCATGCTACATTGTAGCCACGGCTGCTCTGGGGCACACTGACAGAAATGAGGCTGCCGTACGAAAGCACCACTCGACTGTCTAAACCACCAACATCAGGTAAACAGGTCAAGTGTCTTTCCAAAGGACACAACGACGCAGATAAAGCGTGGCTTGAAACGATATTACTGGATTATAAAAGAAACCCTTACATCCTGCTCTAAATCTCTTTAAACTCGTAATATTTAGTAGAAGTGCTCAGAGTATCTATGAGAAGGGAATTCTTTAGAGGTGCCAATGAATCAAAGTTGTCTAAAAAAAAAAGTGATATGTTTTATCCTTTTTGTTAATTGTTTATATATTCCTATAAGTTGTTAAGAGATGTTGGGCTGTTTACAGATGAGCATCGACTCAACAGCGCCAGACTGTGCCTGATCATCCTCACATGCATCGCTGAGGTGGGAGCTTCCTCTGTGTTTTAACGTTTGCATCCGGACAGATTCTCAACAGTCTGAACAGCTTTGTTTTTGATTGGCTCTCTCACAGGACCAGTATGCTGATGCCTTTCTTCATGATGACAACATAAACTTCCGAGTCAGCCTCCACAAAATGGTGAGTTTATGGTTGTCAGGAAGGGATTTTAAGCAGAGGTTGCAACTGTTCGTCATGCTTCTTATTATTGAGTATTTTGCATTTATAGGGGAGTTGAAGCTTGTTTCTGGATTTCATTATTTATATTTTTTTGAAGTGAAATTAGACATGCAGTCAGTGACTTAGGTTGTTGGTTTTCTACAGTAAGGATGAGATTCAACAATCCTCATGTTTACACAGATATTAGGAGTGAAATTTGCTCTTCAAGGATGTTGAATTTGAAAATTGACTTGACAGTCCTTCTGTTTAGGTCTGCTGTTAGAAGAAGTAAATTATTTAATTTCATTTTTCTTTTTTTTTTCGCAGCCAATGAGACACCGGAAAAAAACGCCGGGCAAAAACATCCCGTCGCGACCGCTGGTCTGTGCAGTTCTAGGTATCCAACCTGTTCATCTGAACAACTGTTCAACTATAAACACTCATACTACAAACCTATTGAGTAAATAAAAAACAATAGTATTTAAATATTGAAAATACAAATTTTGCTGGAATATATGATTTGATAAAGATTCATACAAACATTCTTAAACATTGTGGCTTCTTTGCTGGTGTTAAGTTTTGCTCTACATCTGAAAATTTGCAGTTTAATCATTAAAATAAATAAATATTTAGCCCCGTTACTCGTTATCCATCTTCATTTACATTCATAGACTTTAGCTCTGCTATTCCCTTCAGCGTGTACCGAAAGAAATAATTACGTGTCTTTTATTGTCTGGATGAGCTACATGTCCTATTATGTTGTTTCTAACAGTGCTCATTTTTTCTGCCCGCTGTAGATCTTATGGTGGAGTTCATCGTCACGCATATGATGAAGGATTTTCCCATGGATCTATACTTGTAAACACACATAAAATCACAAGCACATTTTTGTTTTTTGTGATTCGTACTCGATTCACTTCTCATATGTAGTAAATTGTTTTCTGTTTTTTTGTGAAGACGCTGTGTGCAAATCATTCACAAACTGCTGTGTTACCAGAAGAAATGCAGAATCAGACTACACTACACCTGGAGAGAGCTGTGGTCAGGTAAAGTTAACCAATTACCCTTAGGTCTGTGTTTTTGTGTTTTGTTCAACCAGAGTTCCTCTTAATAGCAACGGGCACCAGTATTTCAATGTTTATAATCTCCAACTATGATTCCTCTTCCTTCAATAACAGCTTTCACACTGAAGAGTGTTGTTGGTACTTCAGCACAGCTCATCTAAGGATTAGAAAAAGATTGGATTTTTTAGTTGTAATTGGAAGAGTCCCACTGATGTCTAACATTTTGCATACGACTGCGATTTGAAATGACACAAAATGTTGTTGTTTTTGTTCAACCTGATTATTACAAACACTGTTTACCACTAGGCCTGTCGCGATAAACGATAAACCAATTAATTGCACGATAAATAAAAACTATCGACGTCATTTAATTTATCGGCTATATCGTCTCTGCCTGTATTTTTCT
>JAUZNJ010012077.1:0-16092 GCA_034780135.1 Jordanella pulchra
TGTGTGTGTGTGTGTGTGTGTGTGTGTGTGTGTGTGTGTGTGTGTGTGTGTGTGTGTGTGTGTGTGTGTGTGCTCTCTTGTATTAGGAAGATTGTGGGCCCTATTCTCTGAAAAAAAAAACCCAGCATGTTGTGTAGTCTGATTTCGGACCCCAGAAGGGGAATTGCTGCTTTAGGTTTAGGAGTCCCATTTAGGACTTGGTAGGAATTTAGTTTAAGTTGGGCTTAGGGATAGGTATGAAGCCGTAATGGTTAGGTTTTGGTAAGGGGCACGGTTAGGCGAGTGTGTGTGGGGAGGTGAGGGTTATTTGTTGTGGTGTAAGGCCCATTTTTCAACATACAAAAAAGTTCTGTTATGGGTGAGGGCTTAGGTTCCGGTTTTAATTTAAGCTTGTGTTTGAACTGGGTATAAGTTTGTCCTAGCAATCGTTAGGTTTGAGTTGGGCCATAGACAAAATTGAAATAAAAGACATAGTATATATTTGTGTGTGTGTGTGTGTGTGTGTCGGCAGGGTGAGAGTAGAGAAAGCCGGGAGGAAGAGAGCGGGTGTCGGAGCGCTGGACGAGTCTTTCTCATGGCCTCCTAGCCCTCACTGGACACAGCTCTCATCTTCTGATTGGTTGACATCCAGACACTGTCAGCGGGACCAGACAACACACACACACTAACATGCTTCCACATCTAGAAAATAGAGAATATGAAAATAACTATAGTTTAAAAAGGAAAAGGGTTTAAGTAGAAGCTTGATTGTCTAAATTCAAACCAGAAAGGAAAAGGGAAAAGAAAGCTGTGAAGAAAAAGTGGGCTGAAAAAAATTTGCCACTCAGTGTCACATTGATTATTCCTCCTGTGAAAGGAAGAGTCTGCCCTCTGCTGATCAACGGCTGAAATACACAAGTTCATATTTAAGTTACAAAAAGTAACAAGTTACAAACAAGTAAATCAAGGAAGGTTGATTTCTGTTTCAAAGCAGATCATCCTTTCTATTTTTTTAACCATTAAAGGCAATACATTAAGTTACAGTCTACAATTACAATAGATGCCATCTCAAGCTTAATCACAATAAAAAACAATATATCTAATTCATTTGCAAACTGGATGCAATTCTGTCCAATGGGCAGATTAAAATTTTAACCAATGTAATACAAGTTGCTGTAATAATGATGCATGTGTGAAAGATTATAATGGAAAATAACACATAAACCTTCAATCTGGTTTGAATCCAGAAATTTTCTAATTTGCCTTTGAAAGGTATACCAAAGAAATATAATACACGAACTATTCTATTTTATCTTAGCTATTTATATTTTAAAACTGTCATAGAAATGAATGATAATAAAAAAAATCTTTAAAAAGTAAAGCTAGCTTCACAATTTTTGTTTTTCTGATTTCTTGTGTTAGACTAAGACGATACTCTTGGAAATGCAGGAATTTATATTTCATTTCCAAACATATGTCTGGATTTAATTAAAAAGGACTATTTCAAATATGTGGGAAAGAAAATACACCTTAAGGTCAACATGTTGACTCATTTGGTCAGAATCTTTTAAAGAATCAACAAAAGAAAAATGGCATAAAGAGTCTGTAATTTTATCTAAGGTGAGTTGCTTCTTAGATGTACAGTTTGAACAACAAATGACAATTTTATGATTGAACAAATTAACTTACAGATTTCAGACAAGTTTCATGAGGTCTTGATTCATTAGATAAGGCCAATTTCAACGATGCATAACAGCCATAGAAAAAGATGCATAGGTTTCCTCTTGTATCCATGTACTACAAAGTCACCATTTTTATTTTCAGTATGATGAACCTGTTTAATAAATATAACTCTTTAATAGAAACCTCATTGTATAGCTTTTTGGGCAAAAAACAATTCTTAACAGATTTAAGCAATTTGTTCAGTTCAATTTGTCCATTCCGTGTCAAGCATGACTCAGAATTAATAAATATAAACTCATATTTTATAAAATCCCGCAGTGAACCTTATCTCACATTGTTTTGTTTAAAATAAACAAACAAAAAAATCAAAATAAAATCAAAATAAAATATTGAATCAAAAGAGTTGTTCAGAACCAAAATCAATTTATAGTGTGATCCAGTAAAAACAATTAACACAACATTTAGTTAATATTAAACAGCTGTACCTAACTTTGGCATAAAGGAACCAAAACACTCTTCAAAAAAAAAGAAATTCAGGGTAAAAGCAGAGACAAAAAACATCAATAGCAATGCAGCAGCAATTTTAACCGAGAAAATACTAAAATATATTATATTTGTTCAAGTGATTGAAGACAATTAATGATGCCATCAAATGCTTTTTTTCTGTTTTACAGCAATAAATATTATTATGATTTTTGACTAAAGTTTACTCTCTGCAATATCTACACACTCGTTTAGGTTTTAACATGAACAATATAATGAAAGGTTGCAAAACTAAACTTTTACCTCATAATGTGTCTCTTAAAAGCCTTTAAAAATGTGTTTTGGGTAATGAAAAAGCTTAAAATGTGATCTAAAGGCCTGATTTAAAGCAGAGCAGCACACCAGGGTAATCCTGCACCTTTATGTGTCCCACACAGACAAACAAAGCTCCTTCAGAGCGCGGCAGCCTGTTTAAAGGTAGCCTCGGGCACATAGAGTGGGCCATTAGTCACGAGCTAATGGGTGCCTTTAATATGCAGTGTCATGCAGGCAGACTTTAACAAGGGTTTGACCCAGAGCAGGAAGGATTAAAACAATATACAGTAGCCTCTGCAGAGTTGCTCATAAATCATCTTCAGTATCAACACAACATAAGAGTGTTTCTATAGATTATACACACTCACTTAGGTGCCTGTATACACACGCCTACAAGCAGGTCTGGTACTTTAATGTTAGTGCAATCCTTGAGATGTTTATACCACCGTCGACTGGTAATCCCTCCATTGGGTTAAGTACTGTCCTCAGATGAGTTTTAGACGAAGAGTAAAGAGACGTAAGGTGATAAGTTTAAAAATGGAGCAGGTGTATCTTTCCATTCCAATAGCAAAACTGGTGAAGATGTAAGAAATGTAAGTCAATCATCAATAAAACATTACTAAAATGAAGGCAAGTTTTACATTTTTTTGCTTGTAGAAGAGATGCTCATGTCTTCGTACAACCAATACTGTGAAAGGCTATCTTAATTTAATTTCACCATGTGCATCATGCTTTCATCATGTGCTTTTCTCACACAGTCTTTTTTAGAAATATATTTTATCTACCATATTTAATTTTTCTCTTTACCAGTTCCGAGTTTATCAGTCTTTCCCTGTACATTATTGCTATTGCTTTATATCTGCAGCAAGAAAATCTTAGATTTTAAAAACACTCCTGTACACATTAGAAGGCAAAAACAGTAGTATATTCAGAAAAAAACATAAAATGCAAATCGGATTTAAGCAAGTGTAAAGCTAAAGCACGATAAAAATGAGATGATAAAACTGTTTATGTTCTTGTTTTTACACCTTTATGCTGTGAAAGTTAAATTCTTTAATATATATTCAACTGTTTTTTATTGCACGGTATAAAAAAAGACAACTCTAATACTGGTAGAGTAATCTTTAGCCTTTGTGAGTGAGCTGCAGTAATTACTAATGTTTTCTGACCTGATTTTAAAGAGCAAACACAAAGCTAAAAAAATATGAGAAATTACTGAAACATAACACTGTTTGGGATGTAATAACAAATGATTATCAGCTGTTCATTAAAGAATGATGGAGACTATCCACTTAACTCCTAATACAAAGAGGACTGCTTTGTTTTGTACAAAACTTATTTTGTTCGTATAAATTCTCATAGAGAATTTATATTTCACAAATATAAAAAAAAAACCCCAGTTCTAGTGAATTTCTTGAGGTTTTAATATCTGAAAAATATTAAAGTGGTTAACTAGTGTGCAACCTTTCGTCCCCAATGCCAGAAAACACTACCAACAAAGGAAGTAGTTAGCTTATGCTTAAACAGCCTGTAAATGTCATCCATTTGTGGAATTATTTTTTTTACAAAATGTATAGTTAAACAAAAGAATGGCAGAACAAATGCACATGCAGATAAAGATTAAAAGGCATTTCAAGAGTTTTCCAGTGTCCACTGCCACTCATTCTAAAGAGCGAGCTGGCCTTAGCAACGCTCCTGTATGCTTTCTGACGACAGAAGGTAACCCTGGAAACAGCTGCGAAGGTGCTACGACTTGTCTCCCTGCCCACTGATACACCGCTGCACTCTTTCCCCTCTCTGTCTCACCAGCTGTGGTGAGTCATAATGGCCATCATCAGCTTCCTGTGAAACAACTGGGCACCAAAGAACAACAAAGGCAAACTTTCGGTTTTGCATTAAAATGACGGCTAGATTTCTGCAAAACAATTAAACAGTAAATTGTCTGTTTTTACTATTTGTTAGCATCTGAAAAAAAAGCGGTTTGATACCTGGAAATGTTTTGGTTTAGTAATTCTTCACAAAAGCCATGATATAAGGTTTATCTTTTGTGTGGTTTTCACTGTCTTGATTTGTTCTTCAGAGAACTAGCAGGTTAAACAGAAACAGTTGTTTCCTCTCCCACAAAAACCATCTGACAGTTTGAAGATAGATCATGTTTCACTTTTTTTTTTTTTTATCAGAATGTATATTCCATTAAAGAACCTGGTAGCCTAAAATGTTCATATCAACCTTTCCAAACAGTAAGTTCACTTGTGATGTGTTATATAAAATGTGTGCCTGAAAAATGTACATATTTTAGCAAACCATGTGATGTCATATACTACATACTACAAATAAAAAGTTCCCACATATACGTACTTTGCTTCCTATATAATTATAGCTCTTCTTTGATTACTCTGAGGTTCATTGTATATATTTTTTGTGAACCCAAAGCATCATGAAGAGTGCTGCAGATAACATAACGGTCATGGATACATTTTAGAGAAGCTCAAAGCAAGTTTGAGATTCAAAATGGAATCCCAAGCTTTCAACATCCAAGAGGACAGCTGGATTCATCATACACATACACACACACCATGATAACAATGAAGGAGCTTTAAAGATCCATAAACAAGGTAAGACAATCTGCTGATAGACCAACTATTAGCTGTGCACTCTAGAAAATCTGACCATTTAGTGACAAGAAAACAAGTCATTACAAGAATTTAAAGTTTGCCATAAGTCATATAAGGGAAAGAGAAAACATGAGAAACAAGGTGCTTTGATCTCGTTAAATGTAACAAAATGTAAACTCTGCATGCAAAAGGCTTGTGGAAGATGAGAATAAACACTGCACCTCATCCTAAAGACATAGTATGTAATGGTGAAGGAAGCATCACACAATCAGCTTATTTTGAGAAGATGACATTTCTATAGAAAACACTCAAGTTTGTGATTAAAAAAAAAAAAAAAAGAATTAACTCAAGTGGTTTAAATGCAAGAGGACCTGAAACGTTTAAACAATCTTTTGCAGTTTTTTTTTTCTCCCTCGCAGAAACCCATGTGTGTCGGTAATACATGCATACAGGTGGAAAATTGTTACATTGTCATGAGCCAAAAGTGTGATCCAGCGGCTTTGAGTTTTTGATATGCGGAAAAGATAAGGTCTGTTTGAAAGGCCAGCAACCTTAGCCAAGGCCAATTCATGGCCAACAGCAGCTGGCTTGGCACATGTGCACCTTCATCTGTGTGATCTGGCCCCAGACCCTGACAGCAGATCATAATCACATCCATTCAAGATTCAATCACTGTTTGTGAAACTGTGAGAAGACTGAATGGGAAGTGAGCGTCCCGGCCAAGACACATGTGTTTCTATTGATGCTGAACCACTTCTTCGAGAAAAGTCTATTTTTATTGGAGAGGTGCAGGGATATAAAGTCAATGGAAGTATAGATCATAAGCCTGAACTTGTATTTTGTATACATGTGAGAGTGGCTCTCCTCCAACAAAGTCACAGACATGTTTTTTAGAATACAAGAAAAACCACGGTGAGGCAAAAACAGGTCACTAGGTGAACAAAGATAAATGAGCAGATACAATCAGGTATAAATGGCAAAAGGTTGCAGTGCTTCCCTTTTTGTAGAAACACACACAAACTGCACAAAATGCTGCTTGATTTATGAACTCACATTTTTTGTTTCTTGCTTGTATATATTTTAGAAACTAAGCCCTCAGACACAGTTTCCACTGTTTTCTTGCTACTTACATTACATAGGTTAAAACTCCTGCATCATAGTTGCAAAATTTGACAATGTCCTGTATGTTTCTTTTTTTTTTTGAGTTTTTGAAGCACTAGTGGCTTGTTTTTTTCGGACTGTAGGCTGACAGGAGAGATTAGAGGTGAGAGACATGCAGGAAAGGACCACAAGCCAGATTCAAACCTGGGTCGCCCGCGTCGAGGACTAAGGCCTCCATACGTGGGTCGTGCGCGCTAACCTCTGTGACACCTGCACACCCGTCCTGTATTTTTATGATACAACAAATATTTTAACAGTAACACTGATTGTTAGAAATTATTTGGATCCATGCAAGTTTTCTGATTTTCTAACAAACAAAAAAAAAATGGAAAAAAACAAGCAAAACACACGCCAATATTTTTTTTGCAGAACAAATAACAAATTCAGTTTTATGATGATTTATTAAGAGGAGCAAAACTTTACATCCATTGTGGCCCAGTAAAAAAAATAGTTGAGTTCCTTGTTAAGTCATGAATTCACTGTAAACAAGTCTGAGCTTATCTTTCTTTTGAAGCTGAACTGAATTCCCCCGTTTGACCTATAGAATCATGTCATTTTAGCAGAATCTCTCAAACAGCATGGAGTAGGATAAAATACCTCAAAAGCCCTGACCAGATCTGAAGAAATAGAAAAAAAATAAATATATAACGAAGCATTCACAATAAATTTCCAAAGTTTGGAGACTCCCACGCTGAATTATTAATGAATGGAGAAAACAAAGATCAGTAATGACCCTTCTCAGAAAGCCCAGACTTAAAAAATGACTTCAACATAATATCCAGAACTCTTCTAACTCATGAAAGCCAGAAACTGTTCTTTAGGGCTGTCTTGTTGAGATCAGAATTTAGCGTTCCATCACTTGTTGAATGTTTAAGTCCCAAAGCAGCTTCAGACCATTGCACTACCAACAACATGTTTGACAATATGATGGATGTTTTTGTTTGTTGTTTTTTTCTGATTTGCTGTTTAGTTTCATGACATATTTAATAACAACTCCCTCTAGAAAGTTACGATTATATCTTGTCACCACACATCAAATTTTCCTCAGAGCTTTAGGATTATCATGAAGTCCAAATGTTATGTTAATCTTATGTTTGGTCATTATTATTATTTTTTAACTCTTCTGTGGATGTCATTTCTTCCTGTTTCTTTCTTTATGCTCTTGTGGATTTTTCGTTTGTGTTTTTTTTGTCCATTTGGGTGATGATCCAAAGCACACAGGGAAATTCATCAATGATAGGCCTAAAACAAGGTGAAGGATTTCAAATTACCTGTAAAATGCCATCCTTTATGCATTTAGTTTCATTTGTATTTATATATATATGACCTGACAGTAAGGCTTTAAATTTTTAGGACTTTTCTAAAGCTGCAATTAATGAGTTAATAATAATCAGTCTATTCTATTCTATTTCTATTCTATTCTATTCTGTTTCTATTCTAGGCTGTATAAAGTAAAGCAGTTGGTTTATTTTTTTATTATTTTATATTATTTTTATTTAGTCATATTTTTAAAAGCTCTCTTTGATCTATCTTAGTTTGTAATAAAAAAGGGGAAAACTGAAAGAAGCTCAAATTTAGACTTTTCATCTGAAAAGCCTTTTTTTAATTCTTTCTTTTAATGATAACTGTTGATGCACGTTAGTTTTTTTTATATAAACACCAGTTAATTCAATTGGAAGATTCTAAAAGCTGTGTTTTTTTTTCTTTGAATAGAAAAAATACCTATCTCTGTTTTATTGTAATAAAAATCATTTCCTCAATAAACTTAACATATGGCCCTCACTTAGAAAATGCACAGGCAAACACAACAAAAATAGCTTCAGTAAGACACGTCAGCACAGATCCAGTGCTCTTAACAACATCCTGTGGAGGAAAAAAAAAGGATCACAGCGAGACAGAAGGTACATGAAGAAGCTGCTGCTGATTTTAGATTATCTAATTTGGCTCCGGGCTGCAACTTCATTCATCTTTTGAGTGAATGCTGTGACATTTATTGCAGGAAGAAGACCTTCCAAAGGTTTGAGGGCATGGCAGAATCACAGAGCTGGAGACTGCAACTGTAGCCAGGAGAACACTGGAGCTGACTAGGTTTGGGACCTCTGGGAATTGGTGAAGCCCTATGGAGCCAGTGGCGGCTAAGGTTTCTCCCCTGACGCATTCAGAAACGTTGCACATGTCCAATCACAAAAAGACATCCAAACAATTTTGGCCCCTTTATTGACCTATCAAAGTAAAACTGTAAAATGTATTCCAGGTATGCTTGCAAACAGCCCAAGTCTTGTTTGATTATGTGTGAAAATATGGATGGGTACAGTAAGGTCTAGATTTAGCCTCTTCATAGAAAATGAGAGTTGTCAGGGATGATCTACACTTGTGGCAAGTTTTTTCATGGACTATAATGATGCAAAAAACATCCAACAACCACTGATTTACTTTTGCTTTTAATTATTGCCTTTCTGGCACACCATTTGTGTGTGTATATGAGAATGTGTGTTTGTGAAAGTGTGGGACCTTGGCCCGCAGAGTGCACTGACAGGGCAGAGGTACTTCCACCCTGACTTACAGAGCAACCCATCAGTAAACCACAAAGTCACTTCTGCTCTGAAACAAAAGGTCAAATCTGAATTTGCATCTACTTTCAGTCAGCACAACTTCCCTTATACTGGAACTCCTCCTAAATGCAGAGGATCTCTGTTTTTAATAGATACAAGTACAAGAACTATTCCCCTTATTGAAGTCTTTGCATTTTTTTATTTTAAAGAGTCTATCTTTTTAAAAAGTGTCATTTTACCCATAAATGTCTGAGAAGCATTGAATTCATTTGTAAGCAGCCACTTCTTCTGTGATACCCCTAAATTAAATTCAGTGGAAGAAGTAAATCAGGATGGATACATAAAAAAATTTTTTTTTATTTACATACAACACCAGGGATCTTGTGTCTACACTTTATTTTTCAGGTATAATCTCAGCCACCTTTGAATAGCAAAGTTCCCTTTTATAACTAACTTGATTACTGATCTATGTAAAAAAGTTCTAAGGGAGGCTGAATGAGTGGGTCTTCTGGAAACATGCTTGAAGTCGTCTGTATTACTATAAAATTACTATAAGCTCAGTCCATCAGAGTTTAGTTTTTACTGGTCTAAATAAACAAACAAAAAGATAAAAAATAAAATACAAAAAAATACAAAAAACACTTTGAAGGTAAGGTTGCAACATGATGCAATGAGAAGTTCAACTTTGCAACATACTCTACTGTATTTGCATCACATCAAATTTCAAAAATAAGATGATAACGCACTCAGTAGTTCCAGTAGTTGGTGAAGTACAAACAAATTCAAGAGATCACTAAGACAGTTCATTTACAGGATCATGCGGAGAGAACAACGGTATCTTTCATAATAAGTGAATTGTTCTCGTTAAGTGAAATGAAACTGGTCACAGAGAAAGAATACTACCACAGCCTTAAGCTAAAGGTCCCGACCTCTGGGTCAGCTGAGCTGCAGTATGTGTGGGACTGGAAAAAAAACGCAGCAGGAAAGAGAAGCTCTCAGCTCTCTTGGCTGCCTGTGTGGCTTCCCCATTGGTCGCTGCTTCCCTGTCTGCAGGGGAAGCAGGACAGTGCCAGGGTGCAATGTTTTACGAGCTGGTCTCGACTAAACTCACCACATTCCCACAAGCATTGCACTGGGGGGAGTGACTCTGGCCATGCAGCTGCTGCCAGACCGCAGGGAGCACGCATGAAGCATTCAAAACATTCACAGAACATATGCACACATACTGTCTGAATTAAAACAAAATATATGTTCACAGGTTTTTAACTCCATAAACCTCTGCACCTCACAAAATAAAAAAACACAGTTGCTCTATGATATGAGAAACGTTGGTTTAATGTATGCATTTATAACCTCCCAAGTAAATGTAATGATTTAAAAGAAAACCCGCTTGGTGCTTATTGTTAGCAAAATCGTTTCAAATTTCATTTTGGAATTTTTTTTAATATCATATATTTGTATTTAATTCTGAAATATCCTTACAATTTAGCAAATTCCATGTTTTATCAGTATAATAACATTCAGCAGACACATTTAGTTTTTAATTAAAATATCCTGAATTGCTTTTACATTTATGATTTCAAAATAATATCAGACATCAAATAAACAATTAATTGCTGTCAAAAACTGCAGAGGTATAGGACTCAGAGAGGGGGCAGAGTGTATATGTTTAAACAAATAAGACCTAAAACCTATGTGAATAGCAAGCAGAGGATAATAGAGGAGTGGTGAAGAGCAAAGGAATGTGACTCAAAACAAGAGAATCCAGCCAGATATGTGACTAAAGAAGTATGAACAGAGCTGACTTGCAAACAAAACTTTCTCCAGCTGAACAAAATCAAAACTGAATCTTATCAACAAAAAAAAAATCAATCAAATAGTTGCAGCAAATCCAAAATGCCCCTGCTCGTGTTCTCACTAAGACTAGAAAATAGAGCACATCACCCTTGTGTTAAAGTCCTTACATCGACTACCTGTAATTTAGAGAAGAGACTTTAAAATACTTCTATTAGTTTATAAATCCCCGAATGGTTTCGCGCCGCACTCCATTAAAGACTTAGTATCAACCTTCCAGAACACTCAGGTCTTCTGGTTCCAGTCTACTTTGTGACCCCAGAACCAAACATGATGAAGCAGATCTCAGTGTTTATTCACCTTGAATCTGGAAAAAAAAAAAACTCCCAGGAAACAGCAAAACAGCTGAATCACTAAATTCCTTAAAATCAAAGCTAAAGTCTCAGGTGTTCAGAGCTCCCTCTGATTACTAGGCTGCTAACAAATCCAGTAGAAAAGCTGTTCTAAAAAAAAACCATCTTATTACACATTGACTATCTCTCTATAATTATCATAATGTGTATCTGGTCGATGATTGTTATGATTTTAGGTGATGATTCTAATTCTTGAATGATTTGCAGTATATTTCCTTTGTGTTTTTAATGATAAGACTACAAGTTTGTTCTGATGTTTTTTGATGTAAAGCACTTTGAATTGACTTACTGCTGAAAAAGTGCCTTGCAAATACATTTTTACCTATTTATTGAAGTTAGAACATGGCGCTGAACTGAGATTACAAGGAGAACTATTAGAAGAAAGTGGCTGATCCAAAATAAATACTGCAAAATAGAGAAAGGTCAAACAAATAAAAAAATGACAATATAAATCCCTCCCAAGGGTCTAAAACTTTGGGTTAAAACACAAAAACTCTAAAATAATTTTTAAAAAAAGGTCCAAGGATGCACACCAGCAATTCTAAGAATGTTACTGAAAATATTTTAAAGACAATAATACAGTAAATCTAAATAATAATTATAATAATAATAAAAAATAAGTGAATCTAGATGTAACAGTCAGTTGTTATTGCTTTTGTGATATTGAAAGACAAGCTATGACTCGTAGAAGAGCTGAAATATTCATATAAAAAACAACATTTACATAAAGATGGATATACTTTACTTCTAGCTCTAATGAAGAACCTAAGGAGAAAGGTGAAAAGACAGAGAATAGTGGAGGATTTCTAAACTCTTATATTGATGGTTTCTATGAGGTCAGTTGAGGAGATCTTAGAGAATTACTTAAAAAAAAACACCAACATGAAAAAATAGAAAATAAGGAAATTAATTTGACTCTATGATGAAGAGGAAGTGACAGTATTCCTTTAATAGGCCAAGAACAAAGGCCAGAAAGCAGCTATGAAGTCACAAATAATCCCTAAGAAGAGTAGACGGCTACAACAATGAAGTAAATATGACAAATATTTTTCTGTACTTGCTTCTTAAGAGCCTTCATCATAAATTACAATAATTATTTAGAGAGTTAATTTATATAATTACCTTTAAAAAGGGAAAAAAATATGTATAAATAAATTACACAACGAATGTTTTCAAAACATGGGCTGCACTGTGTTTGCAGCACTGTTGCTCTGCAGCAAGAAGGTTTTAGGTTTGATTCCCTGCTCTGGGGTGTCTCATGGAGTTTGCATGTTCTCTCCGTGCATGATTGGATTTTCTCTGGGTACTCTGGCTTCCTCCAACAGTCCAAAAACATGACTGTTAGGTTAACTGGCATCTCTAAATTGTTTCTAAGTGTGAGTGTGTATGTGCATGGTTGTACGTCTTTGTGTGTCTCAGTGTTGCCCTGCGACAGACTGGTGCCCTATCCAGGGTGTACCCTGCATCTCGCCCATAGTCTGCTGGAGATAGGCACCGGCCCCATAGACACAGAAAACAGAATAGTAAAGATTCAAATGTTACATCAGATAAATAAAGATAATTTATAAAAGAGAAATGTTGGCTTAAAGAAAGTTATGTTTAATATCTGCTTCAATGTTTTCATTTTTAAAGGGCACTTTCAATCTGATTGCTTTACAACACACAGTATATGCTATATATGTCATACTGTTATGGCAAAAAGAAGTGAAGCTTTCTTAATTCTAAAGTTTTAGAGAATAATAAAAATAATAACAATAATCTTGGTCTTTATTCAAAAAGGATCCACCAACTAAAAGTAGCTTTTATTGATGTCATTTTAGGGAAGGTTTAAGAAATCCACAAACTTTTATTTATTTATTTGTTATGATTTTTATTAGAATTTTGACTTGATTTTGCTTTCAATAATTAATATTTAATAGAAATGAGAAAAAAATGTTTAGATATATGCATATTTTAAACAAGATCAAATTCGAAGAGGGAAGATGTAAAAGAGGTGAAAAAGTATTTGCTGTTTTGTTCATGATGAAGTCAGCATAAACTAAATGGTAATCTATAAGTTTGTTGGTGATGCAAACTCTCCTCTGGTTTTGATTGTTTGATGTAGCACTTTTCACTTTTCAAGCTGGCCAATTAAAGCCAAGAGAAAGGCACAATAAATTGTTCTTCAATCCCAGGACTATTTTACTGTATCTTACCTATTCTCCTCCAAGAGCTGTGTGAACAGAGGCATTGTTCCTCTGTCCACCTCAGTTTACTCAACCTTTTTTCTACAATTTATTGTTATTTTGCCAAAAACTACCCTGCTAAACAAGGCGTCAGTCAGTAAAATATATGCAGGTTGTTCCACATGAATATTAAAAGCATGAAGCTGTAAAAGCCCATTATAGGGGGTAAAGATAACAATAGGCATATTGAATAATAATGTGGATTTAGATAAGGCATCCTCACAATTATCGATTCTTTATCTCCATTGGTTAATAGCAC
Organism: Jordanella pulchra; assembly: GCA_034780135.1. Classification (NCBI taxonomy): domain Eukaryota; kingdom Metazoa; phylum Chordata; class Actinopteri; order Cyprinodontiformes; family Cyprinodontidae; genus Jordanella; species Jordanella pulchra. The sequence continues at coordinate 13,480 of JAUZNJ010012077.1, forward strand.
ATTTGTGTTTTGTTGTCTTTTTGTTTGTTTCTTATTTCAACCAATCATAGCTCTTAAAATATCTGTGTCACTCATAGCAACCTCACCAAGATAAGAATTTCCTTGGCACCTTGCTTTCACCAGATCAACCATCTTCTCTCCTGTGCATCACAAAATGTCATCAAGTCTGAGGTCATGTGTCTGACAGCTGATGTCTGGTCTTAATTGGGTCATGCAACAGTACAATCATCACAAAGAGCAGCTAGTCTACTACATAATGCCTGAAAAAGAAAATCAAGTCCAGGGTTAGATGCGACCTGAGTGAAATTTTGTACTTTGTGGCAACAAATGTCTGCTAACATCTATGATATAATTCAAAACAGTGGGCCAAAATTCCTTCATAACAATCAGAGTCAAACAAGCATTCAGAAAATAGCTCCTTAGTGCTACTCTTGCTAAACACGTATAAATTACATGAGAATACTCAATAAAAACTTCAAACAACCTAAAAATCTTTCAAGATAAGATATAAAGAACTTTATTATTAAAAAAAGTTTTTAAAAGCTTTTAGAATTTCATTAATAGTGATTACTACTTACTTACATAAAAGCATGTATTTGGTTGGGAAGGACCGAACTACATGGTCTACAGTGGCAGCATATTTTCAGTCTGTAGCTGAAGTACTAAATGGAAATTACAGAATGTTCCTCTTCTGATTTATAATTTAATCAAAGCCAATATAAATATGCACAAATAGAGAGACAGAGAAAAAGGAAATAAAATACTAATGGGGATTTATTAATTATCCAATCAGTGTGGTATAGTCCCAAAGATGTTTAAACATACTGAACAACCACTATCATGAGTCATTGTAGATTTTCTCACTAGTCTGTAATCCACTAGCCCTAACCAAATATGAAAGAAAGAGAATAAATTCATTTTTTGCATAACACTGGACAAACCTTATCGTTGCATTAGCATAGCATCAGCATACAGTAAGTACTAAGTCTTTGTGTGTATTTCTGGATTTATTTATCATAAGAAACACTGTAGGAGCACATGGAGCAAACAAAGAACATTAGACAAACAGAAGCCAGAAGTCATTTATATCGAAAAGTTTGAAATGGAAATCAAATTAAAGTTGTTTTTTTTTTTTATCTTTTTGTTAAGGCTTCGAGTATTGACTGGAAATTTGGCCGTGCTCTGTGACTGCAAGGTGCTCCTGGTTTAGTTCTTGACTGTGTTTTACATGCTTTAGTTGTTCCAAAGTTTAAACTTCTTAGTTTAAGAATTTGGCTCAACAGAAAAGAAGGTCTGCTATGAGGAAGTTGTTTGGCTCACTTTGGTTATTTATTTTTTTTTTTTACCATTTTCTGGACTAGGACCCTTTCCAAATTCTGTCTCCAACTAACATAAACCTTTAGCAATTTATGAGGAGAAGACATGTAAAATTCCATTTAAGATAAATAGCCACCAGTGCTATGAATTCGCTTGCAAAGTAAAAGTCAGATTTTTAAGAGGAAAGCAGTCAGTGGGTTTTGAGTGTGTGTTGGCATATCCTGTGTGAGGTTGACCAGAGATAGATTACACACCCAAAGCGTGTGGTGACCTGTGCTTTAGCCAACCAGTGGAGGTTTAGATTGCAGCACTAAATCATTTCATATTGTGGCCATATCTTTTCTTCCCATGGCAGTTAGGAGCTGCAATCTAAACCCACACAGTCACTACAGGAATGTCTGATAACATAAACTCTGTTTTCACAAGTTAAACGTTTGACAGATCCCAAGAGAAAAATATCAGGGTCTACTCACCACTATATCAAATGAGAAATAACATGTAGCACACTTGTAATTTAGTTTGAAATTTATTGATCTATTTAAATAAATGGGACATCCTTTCGACTGCTGGATGTGACAGAGATTTTAGATCATAAACTCTACATCGTGCCATCAGAGACCACAGAGTTTACACCAGTGATGGAAATTCATGGAAACACAGATCTTTAAACACCATACAGAAAAAGTTATTTAGCAGCTCAACACTGACATCTATTGGTGACCCAAAGTCTCACTTATCTCTTTTCTGAAAAAAAAAGACAGTATTGTATAAATATAAATATATGTTCTTCAAAACCATACACAAAAATTAAGAATAGTTGTCTTTGACTAACTAGTTTAAAAATCAACAAATGTTTTAATTATTAACTCTTAGACAGATGATACATAAAGATAGATAGTAAAGTAGAATATCATCATGTAAAAAGTGATTTATAAGCAGAGAGACACTACGATCCATTCATCCATCCATACATCCAAACTACTAAACAAAGAATCTAATTTTCTATTCAAAGTGGGAAAATACTTCGCCTCTGAAGCTAATCTTATTGCCACTTCCATGAATTTAGCAATTACACTGTACTTACACTAAAATATAAACTAAACTTGTATGTTTCCTTATTTGGCACGTTCTGTTTAAAACATCAGGAAAGCTTCATGTGTCCTTCCATGTAGGTAAAACCATTAAGTATCGGTTTTCTTGTATTCATCTAAACTCTGTGGAAGTAAAAATGTTCAGCTCAGCCTCTGGGTGCAGTTTTCATCAAGATATCTGCATGTTTCCAATGGAACCAGAACA
>JAUZNJ010012088.1:1451-17785 GCA_034780135.1 Jordanella pulchra
CCGGACCGGACGAGTGGTTCCGGACCGGACGAGGAGTTCTGGTCGGACAAAGAGGTTCAGGACCGGACGAGAGGTTCCGGACCGGACGAGTGGTTCCGGACCGGACGAGGAGTTCTGGTCGGACAAAGAGGTTCAGGACCGGACGAGAGGTTCTGGACTGGATGAGAGGTTCCGGACCGGACGAGAGGTTCCGGACCAGAACAGAGCCAGGGTTCAGGTTCTGGTGGGTCCGTTTCAGCAGCAGATGAACGTGTTTCTTCATGTTTCAGTTTTAAATTCTGTTTGGCTGCTGATGAGAAGAACCTCGGATCCAGAACCAGGAACCGGATTCTTCAGCTTCAAAGGTTCTGTAGTAACAAGCTCTAAGGTCCGAAACATCTCTAAGTCGGATTAAGAGTCTGTGGTTGCTAGGCAACAGAAGCCACGCCCCCACCTGTCCTCATCCGCTCCGTCTCCGCCTCGCTGGCTCTCAGGCGGCTCCATGTGTCCCTCAGGGCTCGCCGTAGTTCTGCCGGGTCGTCCTGCAGCTCCTGGAGTTCTGGTTCTGTGGGCGGACCGGAACATCGGGTCAGGGTTCAGAGGACCGCTGGTACCGGAACCTTTGACCCCTCTCTGGTCTCCAGAAGCTGGTCCTGACCCGATCCACAGGTTCTAGACGGGTCTGAACAGAACCTTCTTCTGTGATGTTCTGGTTCTGTCGGACCCTGCTGAGGTCGGCGGGTTACCTCTTGAGATCCGAAGCTCCTCCTGGTTCTGAGGTTCGTCCACCTTCTGGTTCTGATCCGTCACACACCTGGAACACAAACACTGAGCATCACGGAACCACCAGGCTGCAGAACCCGGAGCAGGGCGCCGGCTTACCTGCAGAGCTGCTGGTTCTGAACCAGCATCCGCTCCAAACGGACCAGCAGCCGCTCCGCTGCACCAACGGACGGGTCAGGAGCAGCCGGTACCAGAACCTGTGACCCAGCAGACACCGTCCCAGTGATCCGGGTTCTGAGTTCCTCCAGCTGGTTCCGGACGCTCTCCACATCGGGTCCTGCGCTGCAGCCGGACCGGTTCCGACCCGGTTCCCTGTCCCTCACAGGATCTACCTCTGCATCGCCTGCCGCCTCACAGCTCCGGTTCTGATGGAGCCGTAGAACCGGTCGGGGCCGGTTCCGAGGTCCATGCAGCTTGGACCCGCTGGGTGCAGCTGCTGGAGAGGTTCTGGTTCTGCGGGCCGCTGGTTTCGGAACTGAGGAGCAGAACCAAGATGTCAGAACATTAATGATTCTGATCAATGAGGGGCAGAACCTGACAGGCCCGGTTCTGATGTCAGAACTGAAGCTGGTTCGACCCGGTCCACTGTGAGGAGCTGCTGTTCTGCAGTCAGATCACCAAACACCCCAGAATATAACGATAATCTCCGTTTCCATGGGAACGGACCTTCCTTCCTTCCCATCGGCGGCCATCTTGGATTGGAAGGCGGAGCCTAAAACTCACCGCTCGCTGTGGGCGGGGTCACTCTGGCTCCTCCTCCTTGCATCACTCTGGTGACACCTGAGGGGGCGGGTCACAATCATCACCATAGCAACTGTCAGCCACTGCAGGAAAGCCACTGGTTCTTTTGGGTTCTGACTGGTTCCTGGTGTGGTTCTGGTTCCGTACCTGGCTTTAATTGGACCTTCTTTAATCTCCTCGGTCCTGGTAGAGCCGATGGTTCTGGTTCTGGTAACCTGCTCCGGATTCTTTTAGGACCTGCTGATGCTAAAACAAACGGATCGGAACCAAGTTATGCACAGAAACACTGACCCGGTTCCATCCCAGAACCGGCACCGGATGGTGCTGCCGGTGTACAGCTGGTAGGACGCTGGCAGCATCAGAACCTCTGACCCAGTTCTGCTCTAATGGAGGGAAACAAATGGAGAACTATTCTGGCCCGGTTCAGAGAGGACGTGGACCTCCTGACCCGGTCCAGTTCTGTCCTGAACCCACAAAGGAAGAAGGTCCGAACCCGTCTGACCTGCTGCGTCTGCCTGAAGGATGCCGCTGAGCAAGGCAGCACACTGGTCCAAACCCCTGTGCAGACTGGAGACCTGAGGCGGAACACGGAACCAGTCAGCAGCTGATCCAGAACCCGGACTGGACCGAGGCCACGTGGAACCAACAGAACCGCCGTCATTACCTGATCCTCAGAGTCCGCGGAGTACAGAGAGTAGTCAGGCTGAGGCCGGGGAGGAGGTTCTGGACCGGCCGGTTCCGGACCGGCTGGTCCTCTGAACACAGACACACAGACAGCATGAAGACCCGGAGGACAGTCAGTACGGACCAGTTCTGAGGGTTCGGACCCACCGGTTCTCCTTAGCTCCTCCCGTTAGCCTTCCTGACGTCACCACCTGTCGGAACCGGAGGTCAGAGGTAGAACAGTTCTGCTCGGGTTCGGCTCGCTGACCCACCGTAAGTCCTACCTTCTGACTGGTCTTCATGGTTCGGTCCACTGGACGCGTCTTCAGTACCGGAGGAAAACAAACGACTTCCGCTGGAGGCGCGAGCTGGAACTGACCAATGGCGTCACGGTGCGTTCAGGGTCTACTCGGTAATGGGAGGATTGAAAGTCGCTAAAAAATGATTCAAATTCTTCCTGAAGTTGATTTTAGACTTTGGACTGATTTAAATCTTCCCCAGAACTTCCTGGTGATCCAATAACACGTTTATTGAGACAGAAATAGGATTAATAATCTGCAGTTCTTTGACAGCATGAACGCATCATTGGAGATGACCCCGCCCACTGAGTGCTGCTTTAACGGACCAATGAGGAATAGGTTGAATGTGAACTGAAAGGTTTGGATTCCAGAATGTTTGATTTTTCTGGAACAAACGTGTCCAGAACCAGAACCGAGGTTAAATCTGCTCACAAGTTTTTTATTAATTCATCTTTTTTTCATCCAAACAAATCCCACTAAAGCAAGGTTTCGTGCCGTTTGTAAACAATCACCCATGGCAACAAGACTCCAAGCTCTGAAAGCATAAAACCTTTTGTTGTTTTGAACAGCTTTCAGCTGCAGCTAATTCATGACCTTCGATGCTAATAAACAGATTCATTTTAAAACACTTTATTTCTGCTCTTTTTATTTTAAACTTATTTTGTTTTCATGAGTTTTCACCTTTTTCTAAAGGCTTGAATAAAGTAAAACACAATGTGCCAAACGATTCTTAAAGAAAGGTTCATTTTCCTTGGTGGTCCCTGAACACACCTCGGTGATTTGTGCCCTTTGGCAGCTGCTGTTTATGAATGAGACTCTTTGCTTTCAGCCATGTCCCGTTTATTCAGGAGCGTCTGGATGCACAGCAGTAAATCAAACACTTCAAACACTTTTCAACGGTAAAACAACAAAGAAATGAAGAAAACAAATTAAGAAAGAAGCCTGCAGGCCGTTCAACGCCTGAAACCAAACAACACTCTGAAACACTGGAAAACTAAACCGCTGCCGCCTCATTCCCATTCCTCGTCGTCCGCTGCGGCCTGAGCGGGGGGCTGGATCGGACCGCCGTCCTGGAACCAGAACAGAGGTTAGGAAGCAGAACCGGACCAGGAACAAGATGGTGGAGCGCCGCTCACCTTTCTGGAGTCGGTGGAGCCGAAGGTCTTGGTAGAAGTGAAGCCGAAGTTCCCCCGACTGCCGAAGGCCGACTCCTCCAACCAGGACGGAACTTCCTGCTGAGCCTGAAGCCACAGAACCAACAGAACCGCTGTCAGAGTCCAAACAGACCCGGGCGGGGCAGGAGCTACCAGGACTCACCTTGGACAGGATGGAGACCAGAGCGCCGGCCAGCTGCTGGTCGGCCTCCGGGTCGAAGAACGACACCGCCTTCCCCACGTTCCCGCAGCGGCCCGTTCTCCCGATCCGATGGACGTATTCGTCGATGTTGTTGGGGAGGTCGAAGTTCACCACGTGCTGCACGTCTGGAATATCCAGGCCGCGGGCGGCGACCGAGGTGGCCACCAGGACCGGACACTTCCCGCTGCGGAAGTCCATGAGAGCTAGCTCCCGCTCCCGCTGCTCCCGGGCTCTGCCGGACAGGAAGACGGCGTCAGTGACGGGAAACATGGCGGAGGACGGCCCGGGTAAGCCTGGCCGTCACCAGGAGCTGGCGGCGGCCTCGTACCCGTGGATGCTGGTGGTGGGAACCTTCTCCTGGCACAGGAACGTCGCGATGAAGTCGGCCTTTCTCTTGGTCTCCACGAACACCATGGTTCTGTCGGTTCCTGCAGGCAGAAGCACAGCGATGAACAGCCGACCCAGAGCGGACACGGATGGGGCCCGCGGCGGGTCGGTACCGGTGGCTCTGAGCAGGTCCAGCAGCTGGTCCCTCTTGTCGAACTTGGCCACCTGTATTAGAGTCTGCTCCACGTCGCTGCAGGCTCCGCCCACAATCCCCACGGCCAGGAAGAGGTAGTCTGTCCTCAGGAAGTCGGCGGCCAGCCTGTGGAGGCACCAGAACGTGAGCACGGGTCGACCCGGTCGGTTCCGAGCGGAGCGGCGGCTCTGACCTCTGGATGTCCTCGGGGTAGGTGGCGCTGAACATCAGCGTCTGCCGGTTCTCCTTGGCCGGCATTCCTGGGGAGCCCACCAGGCGGCGCATGTCCGGCTCGAAGCCCATGTCCAGCATCCGGTCGGCCTCGTCCAGAACCAGGTACCGGACTTTACTCAGCCCCACCTGAAAGGCGGCCCGTTAGCTCCGGAACCGGCACCAGCAGGTGCCGCCGTCCGTCCTACCTTTCCTCTGCCGATCATGTCCAGCAGGCGTCCCGGCGTCCCACAGAGGACGTTGCAGCCCTGCAGGATGTCCCTGATCTGATGTCCGGTGCTGACGCCGCCGTAGACCACCACGGGTCGGACACACGTCCTGCAACACAAGCGGGGACAGTCGGACCGGGCGGCGGCTCTGGGCCGGCCCGGAACCACGCCGCTTACCCGTGAGCGAACTTGCGGGCCTCCAGGTAGATCTGGTTGATGAGCTCTCTGGTCGGCGCCACGATGACGGCCTCCGGTTCCTGCGTCTCGCTGAAGCGGCTGGCCGCCACGCCGTCCGCCATCAGCCGCTGCAGGATGGGCAGCAGGAAGGCCGCCTGCAGGGGGCGACAGAGTGTCACTGCGGCGCAGGCTGGACACGGACCGGACTCGGAAGCCGTCCTTACCGTCTTCCCGGACCCGGTCTGGGCGCAGGCCATGAGGTCTCTGCCGGCGGCGATGATGGGGATGCCGTGTTTCTGCACCGGCGTTGGCTTCACGTACCCGGACTTGGCGATGTTCTTCCTGAGCGACTCGCACAGGCCGGCCTCGTCGAAGCTCTGAGGACAGAACGGCAGGGTGAGGGGGAAGCGGGCCGCGGGGTTCTGCAGAACCGCCTGTTCCCGTCCTACCATCACCGCCCCGGGGGGGCTGCTGCCGCTGACGTCCACCAGGATGTCGTCGTACTTGTTGAAGTTGATCCCGCTCTCGTAGTGCGAGAAGATGGACTCCTCGTCCTCGGGCAGGGAGGGCGGGATGTAGGTCACCTTGGGTTCTGTGGGTCGGAACCAGAACAGAGTGTGGGTATCGGGTTCTGTGGGTCGGCGTGGCGTCAGCAGCAACACTTACTGTCGCCGTCGGCCTCCTCTGGACTCTTCAGGCCTTTGTCTCCTGCGTCACACAGATCGGATCAGAACCGGACAAAGTTCTGTTACATCACTGCCGTTAGAACACAACGATCCACAAACTAAACTAGTTTCATTTTTCCTTTCTGGGGGCGGGTCTTCCTGAGCTCAGACGCGCTTCTATTGGTCGCTGGAGGAAACATCCTATTGGTCGACGTGTTTGTTGTCGAAACGAAGGAAAAATCTGCTAAACGCTTCTTGAAAACAATCAACTTTGTAAAACTAATTCTGACAGAAACTAAATTATGAAAAAAGTTTGAGATCAGAGAAACTTTATCGGACCTCAGAACCGGATCAGAACCGGATTCTCACCTGAACTGAAGACCTCCTCGTCCTTCCCGCGGTAGCCTGCAACAACAGACATCAGCTCTGACATCATCACCACCACCATCATCATTCCCTCTGAGCTCTTCATCCTCTACCTCCACCGAGTCCTCCTCCTCTTCCTCCCTGGCCGCCATCTTTAACAAACCATCCAATCATTAATCATCAAACCACCATCCGTCCACAGGAAGCTGTGGAGCCTCTGCTACCTCCTCTGAAGCCTCCTCTTCCTCGCCCTCTGAACCCTGAGCGGCAGAGAGAAGAACCAATCAGAGGAGAGGCGGAGCTTGTGACCCACAGAGGAAGAGGAGGAGCTTCCTACCGTTTTCCTGGGATCCATCAGCGTCTCCTAAAAGCAACCAGAGAAGAAGTCAAAGCTGAACTGGAACCAATGAGATGCAGCAGGAGTCAAAGTTACCAGAGAAATCCTCCGAGGAGCTCCTGAACCCTCCTCCTCTTCTTCCTCTTCCTCCTCGTCCTCCGTCTGCTCTGCAGCTCCAGCTGGATCCATCTGATCAGACAGGAAGCTGTAGAACATCATGGAGGCTCCACAGAACAGAACCACCTCAGTTAAACCAGACGAGCAGCAGAGAGCGGCCACCTGAGCTGAAGGAGCTCCTGAACCCTCCTCTTCCTCGTCCTCCGCGACCTGCAGGCAGACATGGGCTCGGTTCTGGGCTGGTTCCACACAGAACATCTAAAGAACGTCTTACCTCGTCCCGACTGGCTGTGCTCTCCGTTCCACGCATCTCTCGGGGAACCTGAAGGCATCAGAAGAAGTTAGCTTGGTTTGAGCTCGGCTGCTGCAGCAGCTGGATGTCAGAGAACCGTACCGTTGCTAGGGGCGGAGCTTGTCTCTCTGACGGTCGCCGTGGGGGTTTCCTGTAACGAAGGAAGAACCGGTGAGATCCGGCAGACAGCAGGAAGTCAGCGACAGCAGGAAGGAGCTCACCTCTTCTTCCCAGTCGTCCATGTTTGAGGAAAACTGTCAAAAAATAAACAGCATGAAAAAAAATGGAGGCAACTTTGGTTCATTATTGTTTTACTGCAGATCAGTAAAACTTCTGGTGGAAACATTTCCTCCACAGGAACGACGCATTTAGAAACAAAAGGTCTAAAAAAATCTCAATTTAAATTATATATATTGGTGCAAAATAAAACTTTGAAGAAATCAATCTAGTCTGTTTAAAAAAAAAAAACAGGTAAAAAAATAATGTTTTTAATTTAGAAAAGTGGCATTAGTTAAATTAAAAAATTAATTTGAATGAAAAAAAACGATTTTGTTTAAAAAAAAAAAAAACAAACAAACAAACAAATGGACGATAAAAATCTAAAAATTATGGGAAAAATGTATTCTAAAAAAATAAATTCAACTTTCCGAGCCAATTTGAAAAGAACGGGATTAAAATACTCCATCAGAAAATTTATTTAATTCATTTCTTTTTGAAAAATAAAATTTCAAAGAAATCAACTAAAAAAATACAGGAAAATAAAATTGAAAACAAAAGAACAAATAAAGTTTCCTGTCTGTGTTTTATATTGAGCCTCAGACTGCACTCTTATTTTGAAATGAAAATCACAATCAGACTTCCTGTTCGACTCCGTCAGGTCAGATGATCGGAGCCTGTGTGAATCACTGCATTGATTAGAATGGCTTCTACTTGCCACGCAGCTGGGTCATTAATTGAAGGTTTAATTTAACCGGATCACAGATCAACAAGGCCGCACAAAACAAAAACTGGGAAAGGACTCGAGTTTAAACGCAATTATTGTATTTATTGGTAAATTAAAAGGGAAGTTGCGGCCAAGCTCGACTGTCGGGATTTCAACCAGCGACGGCGCACATGGTCGTGTGGTTAACAATACGAATATCAATGTTACCTCTGATTTTCTTTGCTGGGAGGAGCCAATCAAACCGCCTTCTAGACTTTTCCTTTTATCCTCACTGAAATCAATCCGCCGACAAACCAGCAGCTGAGCTTAAAATGGCGGCTCGGTTGCTTAGTGATAAGCTAGCCGCTAGTTAGCCGCCCTAACCCCGCTGCAGCCGCCAGCCCGTCCTTGAGCCGCCATGATGGCCGCCATGTTGCTCCGAGCCTCAGGGAGAAGCTCGGCGCCATCTTGGCTGCAGCTGCACATGCTACACTTAGCTACACTTAAAGCGCTCAGGCTGAAGTTAAACTTCGCTCCTGATCAAAGTTATGGCCAAAAATGACGTAAAATCCATTTCCTGCAGCTTTTATAATAATATTAAGAAAAAAAATATATAAAAACTGTTAAAATTTAAAAACTTAACATTCAAAATGACCACGGCGTGATTTTACACGGAGCTCTTCCTTTGGTTATTTAACTTTGGACCGCGCGCCAGGTTAAACAGGTTATTTATTTCTCTTAATAATAAATACACGCAGTGTTCGCGGAGCTCCTACCGGTTCTCTGTTGGATCTTTGCTCTCCTCTGCCTCCCGGTGACCAACCGTCTGTCTGCGGCGGAGCCAGCGAGCTGCGGTAAAGGGCGGCAGGTTGCCAGGTCTGCAGCTTTCCCGCTTTCCTGGAACACCTTGAAATCTTCTTTTATTATAGTTATTATTAAACCAAAGAATGTAGAAACAAATGTGTCAGTCAGCAGATGTTGAAGAGGCACATGAAAGGATTAAGAATATCACGTTAAAACCATTAAATCAAATAAAGTGAACAAAATTTAGTCATGCTTCAGGATTATTGTTTATTAGTCATATTTTATACATGGCTTCAGATTTTTCAACATGTTTCAGAGATTTCTGGTATAAAAAATGCTAAAAAATGTGATTTTTTTTTAATATCTGTTTGTAAATGATGAATTCTGACATAATTAGGAGATTACAACAAAACTGTATCCTTTTTGGCAATAAATTAATAATAGATAATAATTGACTAATATATAAATAAATCAATGAGGATAAAGAATAAGAAAAGAATTTTTGTTTTGATCCAGTTCAGTGTATTTCTAGAGCAGCGATTCATCTCACGGTTCTTTATAGAAACAGTTCAATCAGATCCTCCAGTCAGATTAGAGGAGGAAAGTTTTCGTCTCGTTGGTTCTCATCCAAGAACCTTAAACTCAATCGTTCGTCCAGTGACTCAGGATCCAATGTCTCCTCCTCCATCGTCTTCATGTTTCTAATCTAGGAACTAATTTCTCTGCAGACTGATGTAGGAGTCTAGTTCAATCATCAGCTGTTTTCACTAAATGACCACATTTAGTCCGTTTTATTACATATTATATGATTATAAATGAAGTTTTATTGATGGCAGAACTATGGGTCACTACACCTGCGTCTGGATCCAGGAATCTGGTCGAATCTGTTGTTATTTGGTCCAAAGAAAGAAGAGTCAGTGACTCTGTGAGATCCAGCTGCTACTGGAAGAACACCTGGAGCAGAAAATGGAGGAAAGTTCATCAAAGCTCCTCTAACGGTCAAACTTTCCTTCATTTCACACTAAATGTGGATGTTTGGTTCTGAATTCATCAGATGTTGATGTTTGAGGATGAAGGGATGACAGACGGTCAGACGATGAGCAGTAGACGGGTGTCTGAGAATTAAAGGAGGTTTAGAAGAATGTTGTGTTGGTTGATCTCAAACTTATTGTTATCATTTTTATTTTTATTAAACTTTCTTTCCAAACCAGACAACACAAACTACAAATCACAGTAACACCAATAATGTACAAAATAAACACACTGACAGTAACCATTAAAAATATATATATGGTGACTAAACAATTAGTGATCTGAACAGAAAAAAGAGGGAGATTAAGAAAGGTTGAGCTTACTTTGCACACTTTAAAGTTTATGGCTGGTCCAAGCGGTCAGGAGGCTGCTGTTACCGATGTCTGCAGGAAGATCCACAGGCCATCCTAACAAACACGTTCTTACAGTTACTGTAGTTGATATGGAGCTATTGATCTATTAGACCCCAGAACTGGTTAATTTGAGGGCAGTTCCACAAGCAGTGAACACCAGAACCAACCGGACTGACATTTAGTACAGAGCTCGGACAGTGCCGGGTTCGTCCTGTATCTGGCCTCAGGAGGGATTTATACCCTATGCAGGATCTTGAATTGTCTCCCAGAAGGAGTTTGATCCCAGAACCTTTGAAGGTTTGCTGTAGAGGGCCTCCCAGTCTTTATCCCAAAGCAGTTTCCCACTTTCCTTTCACCTTAGCAGCATTAAAATCCTTGAGAACTCTATAGACTTTGTGAGTGAAAGATTTCCGATGAGTATTATTCAGAGGTTCTATTGGAGAAACGGCCGGTCCACCAGAGAACTGCAGCTCACACTGAACACAATATCAGACTTACATAGATTTTATCAAATCTCTGTCGGAGGCACTATATTTACTTTTAAATTATTGAAAGCTAAGGATTGAGTCTTCCACCACTCTGTGCTGCCAGTCGGAAAAACCATCTTAAAGTCCAGGTTGAAAGTCAGAGTTCTGGCGGAGAGGAGTTAGCAAGGAGAGGCACTGGTCAAACCCTCCGAGTTCCTGATTTTACTCCACGTGTTTAACATATTCTTTTGAAGCAAGTTGTTTTTTCCTAACCCAGTCACTCTAGAAGGGGATATGTAGACTAGATTACTGACCCAAAGCGGCTGATTGGCTACTGGGCCAAGTGGAGTCAGTGTCACTGATGCACCATCCCAACAGAAAGCTACACTGAGCAGCCCACAGGTGGAGAGGGAAAGAGACCTCCCCTTTTACCCGGTAGACGAAGAAAGCTGTATCTTAACCTGGGTTCTTTGTTACGCCAAATAAAGGATATCATGGAGCTGTTTAGGGTGGCAGTGACCTTCCTTCACAGCCATGTTGGCAGCATCTGCAAGTAATATAGGTACGACCGAGAAGGGATAGGGACAAACTACTGCACCTCTGAAGGCCCTGCTTTATGGTTTGTGCCAGGGGTGCAACATTTAATTTGTGTGACAGTGTGGGGTCCTGTCACTATACCTCCAGTAGATCATGCGCCTTGGCTACTTGGCCAAGGGATATCCCTTTGGCTGACTGGTTAGCGGGTGCGACTTTCACCAGGGAGTCGTGGGATCAAATCCCGCCCGGGGCCCTCTGTAGTGTGCACCTTGACATATTTGGCGTTGTTGGCAGGATGCCGCAAGACGGTCCATGGATTCTAAGAGTAATTGTGGCAGCCTGCGTGGAGCACGAGGACGTGCTTGGGAAAAGAGGGGGAAAGATGTGACAGTGTGGGGTCCTGTCACTATACCTCCAGTAGATCATGCGCCTTGGCTACTTGGCCAAGGGGATATCCCTGACTGGTTAGTGCGTGTGACTTTCACCTGGGATCAAATCCCGCCCGGGGCCCTCTGTAGTGTGCACCTTGCCACATTTGTATAAATCTTTCAGGTTAGGTAAGGTTCTTATACCCAAGTACAGGAAACCTATTGGAGACCAAAGAAAGAGACGCAAAAAGCTTGAATACTTGTGAATGGCGTAGAGGCATAGTCTCACTTTTACCAAAGTTCAATTTGTAGCCAGAGAAAGAACCGTAACTATCGATTCATTCTACGAATATAGGAAGAGAGTGAAGAGAACAGGCGTTTCAACGTGTGTTTTTTTATTTCTTTCTTTTTTAGAACAGCGGTACAACTGCAGTACACAGAAGACACAGTAGATGGCAGCATAACAGCCTTTCCGTTAATAACCATTGAACAAATTACTGCTTCTCATTTCAACACTCCCACTTCATTTTTACAATGGTATTAAGACACAACATAGTGCTGAAATAACTTTTAACTCAACTACCAAAACTAACTCATTAGTCCTTTTCTGTTTATAGTTAACCTTTAGTTTACCATACTCAACAAAAAACATTGTTTACTTTATAATAAACAAAACTACATAGCAAGACATTCTATTACAGATTTACATTTGAAAAAGTCCAATCTTTCTTCTAAAATACTCAAACTTCTGTCTTGCAAGAGGTTTTGTCAAGATATCTGCCTTCATATCATCAGTTGGACAATACTCTAACTTGACTTCACCATTCTGCCACATTCACAAATGTAATGTCAACGAATATCTATGTGCTTAGTTCTTGAATGGTCCACCGGATTCTTTGCTATTGCAATGGCTCCTTGGTTGTCCTCCAGAATCACCGTAGGCTTTGTGACCATTCCAAGACCATTCAGTAATCTTCCCAGCCAGGTACCTTCTTGAGCTGCTTGACTGAGAGCAACATACTCGGCTTCTGCTGTTGAGAGTGCAACCGTTGCTTGTTTTTTGCTCAGCCAGTTCCCTTTAGGAATCGAAGAATCCTCTTCACAGCAGTCAGATGTGCAGTATTTGGGTTTGCACTGAACTTTGACACTAGCACTCACTGCTTGTGCTATGTCTGGTCTTGTTGTCATTGCCGCATACAGTAGACTTCCAACCATGGACTGATACGTGCTTGGATTGACAGGATTACTGACAGCGTCATCCTTTTCAGCTTTACACTGATGTCAGCAGGGGTTGCAACAGGATTTGCTTTATCCATCCCATATTTCTGAAGAATGTTTTCAATGTACTGTTTGTGGTGAAGAAAGATGCAGTTCTTTGCTTTGTCTTGAATAACTGATGCCGAGGATGTAGGACAGTCCACCCAAGTCTTTCATTTAGCCCTCTTTAAGAGTCCGTTTTAACACATCAATGCTTTCAGTTGACTCTTTAATCAGCATCAGATCATCTACATAAACTGCAATTATCTCCAGCTCTTGTGATGACCTCACAAACACACAAGGATCCGAGGTGCTCTGCTTAAATCCAAGATCCATCATGAATTTGGTGAACTCTTTGTTCCAACAACGAGGAGACTGTTTTAATCCGTAGATTGATTTTTTTAGTTTGCATACAAGATACTCCTGACCTGGTTTGATTCATCCCTCAGGTTGTTCCATGTATATTTCTTCCTTCAGGTGTCCATTTAAGAATGCAGTGACAACATCCGTTTGGTGTACATGCTGGTTATTTTGGATGGCAAAGGACAATAACGTATGAATTGAACTTAAACGTACCACCATGTTTCATTTTCTTCCAATGACTGATAGTCCAAATCAGCCGCTTCCTGCCATTCTTTTGCATTTGGACCCTTTAATGCTTCTTTCAGTGTGATTGGTTCCGTGACAGAACACACATTAGCACAGTGATCAACAGTCACCGTATCTGCGAACTCGTCATATCCATATCTCTTTGGAGCCTTTCTGATTCTGCTTCCTCTTTTAATAGTTTCAGTTGTTTCCTTTTCTTCTGTGATGGTAATCACCTCTTTCTCTGGACAGGAAACTTCCTCCTTCTCTTTCCAGTCAAAGTCCGACTCATTAAAGATGACATCCTTTCGAATCAGAATTCTTCTTTTTTCTTCATCAAACAGACGATATCCTTTTGCGTTGTTTGCATATCCCACAAACCTGAGCTTCACAGCTTTCTTGTCAAGTTTTCGTCTTTCAGCATCTGGAACATGTTCATGTCAGGTTTTTTACCAGACCATCGTTGGTAGGGAGATGTTGGCAATCTGTTTTGTATGTAGGCTGCTGTTGCTACTGCTTCAGCATGTGACAACATACTTCTAGCTGCTTCAACCAATGTCCTGTTTTTTCTTTCTGCAACTCCATTTTGCTGAGGTCTGTGAGGTAAAGACATCTCATGATGGATACCTTGAGCCTTCAAATACTCTTGAAACTCACCTGAAAATACTCCCCACCATTATCTGATCTCAGTCTTGCAACTTTGTGTCCACACTCATTGGAGAATGTTCTCTCAAATTCCTTGAATTTGCTTAAGACTTCACTGTTTTGTTTCATGAAGTAAACCTTACAACAGCGAGAAAAGTCATCAATGAATGTTACAAAGTATTTTGACCCACCTATGGATTCAGACAGACGTCACTATGGATCAGTTGCAGCTTACGTTTGGACCGGATTACATGGCTGTCTTGTGAGCTTGCCTTCCACACAGGCTTCACAGAAAGGAAGTTCTTTGTCTCCAGAGAATTTCACTCCATTCACCAGATCTTGTAGTTTCTTTAGTTTGGTGGTGTGACCTAATCGCTGATGCCACAGATTAGCTGTTACTGATGCACTTGATGCACTATGATAGACCTGCGAAGATCCTTTAATATCCAACTGATACAGTCCATCAGATCTTTGTGTTCCCATTCCTTGAAGAGTTCCATCCTTGCCACGTATGTAGCACCGATATTTTTTGAACTGCACTGTATTTCCTTTTCTTGTAGCAGCTCCCACTGAAAAAAGATTTCCAGACAACTTTGGAACGAACAACACATCATACATTGTGGCAGGTTTAGCATCACTTATTTTGAAGGTCATGTTCAATTTAACAATGCCAAATCCTTGAGCTTCCACCACCCTGCCATCACCCAGTTTTACAGACTGTGTTTTTGAAAACTGCTGGTAGTTTTGAAGAATTTCTTTGTCACAGGTCATGTGTTTTGATGCTCCAGAATCAATCAACCACACATCTTGTCCTGGTCCTTCAGTTAGATTTGCATTTTCTGCAACAAAGGCACTATCAGAGGGGTCTTCTTCATTTTCACAAACTGCATTTGTGGCTTAGTGATTTTTGATTCGTTTTTTCCACCTTGGACAGTTATGCTTTATGTGTCCTTCTTTGCCACACTTGTAACATCTCCATGAACTCTGTCTTTCAGCTCCCACCACTTTTGAATGGTCCTGCATTTCTCTGTGAACTTGTATTGACATGACTGATGCACCACCTGATGTAGCAGCACTGTAGTCATCATTAACATTGACTCTTTTTTGCTCTTCATTGAATCATGCTTGCAGAACAAACTGCAATGTCAAATTGTCCATCTTCGTTCCGAGAGCAGTGACAATCGTAGCAGAGCTTGGTGGTAAGCTACCCAGGAGTGTTACTATCTGATCTTCCTCTTCAATTACAGCACCTATTGCTCTTAGCTGATCAGTAAGTTCCTTCATTCGTTTTAAATGGTCATTTAAGCTGTCCTTTTCTTTCATTTCACATCTGAAATATTTCTTCTTCAAGAACTGTTTATTTGCTAAAGTGTCTCTTTCAAAATGTCCTTTTAGCATGTCCCAAGCCTCTTTTGGAGTTTGACAGCTTGTTATTAAATATAACTGGGATGTACTCACATTTAGCACTAACATGGAAAATGCTCTTTCTCTCCGTCTCTCGGATTCCTCCTGCGCTTATGGGCTAGCATTCGGACTTAGCATGTCCTTCTCCGTTAGCATACTGCTTCTTATTTCAACAGAAAGTGTGTGTGGGAGAGTCTAAAAAGATCAGAATATCATCTGCGTACAGTGAAATCCTATGATCATGATTATTTAAACAAATTGCTTTGATATAGTCATCCTGTCTAATAGTGAAGGCTAAGGCCTCAATAGCTACAGTGAATGATAATGGGCTCAAAGGACAGCCCTGTCTGGTACCGTGTTCAGTTTAAAAATTACTGGATCTAAGTCCGTTCGTGGCCGAATCTTTGGAGCGTGTGGAAAAGGTAGGAGCCTGTCAAACGCCTTCTCCGCATCAAGAGATATTACCAGGGCTTCTGAATTATACAGACAGGAATGCTGAATAATGTTAAGAAGGTGCCTCGCATTATGTGAAGAAAACCCAGTCTGATCTCTGGCAATGACAGAGGGAAGCACCTGTTCCGACCGGGAGTCCAGGATCTTTGCCAGAAGTTTTAGGTCAACATTTAGTACAGAAGTAAGTCTACATGAAGATCATTCTTCCCTTTTTTTAGTACCAACGAGATATTGGCCTCTAAAAGAGATGGAGGAACGGCCCCAGCACAAAACGACAACCTCAATATATTGAATAAACAACAAGCTAGAATGGGATTAAACTTCTGATTGAATTCAGTGTTAAAAGCGTCGGGGCCTGGAACTTTATTGTTGGGAAGTAGTTGGATACAATTTTTAATTTCACTCAGTATCATTGGTTTGCACAGGCTGTCCCTCTGATCATCTGGAACATTAGGTAGCTTCACCTTCAGGAAGAAGTCATTCATAGACTGCTCTGAAGATGACTTAAACTGTGATGAGTATAACTATGTGTAAAATGATTTAAATGTATTGTTGTTTACTTAATTAAAATTCAATTTTTTTTTAGAGCTCCAATTCACAACACGTCATCTCAAGGCTTTTTACAGAGACAACTCAATCAAATCACACAGACTGGTTCAACGTTTTCAATCTAAGGAAAACCAGCTGATTGCATCGAATCATTGACTCTTCAGCAATCCCTCACACTAAGCAAGCATGTAGCAACAGTGGAGAGGAAAAACTCCCTTTT
>JAUZNJ010012099.1:0-17785 GCA_034780135.1 Jordanella pulchra
GAGGGCTCCAGCCCAGGAGACCCACGGCGCACTCTGCTGGAGGAAAGATGGCAGACAGACTCCGGATCCCAACAGTTACAACAACATTTAATTGAACAACAATGATATACAGCATAAATTGTATTACCAATGGCTATATTATATGGAAGGGATTCCAACAATAGAAATCAGCATTGACCAGATTTCTTGTTTCTTTTAGGTGTCAGACACATTTTACAAAATTGTACCAAAATGACAGCTGCATGTGGCACCATGGCCCATTAAAAACTTTGTGAATCAAATGCGCAATTTGATGTCCCTATATGCTGCAGATATAGTAAAGATTTTGATGAATACAACCTGAGGTGGTTGCTCAGTCTAATAAGGACTTTCATTATATTTTTTACTATAAATTTTGACAAATTTTATGCAAGGCCAAAAGAATGAAAGAAAAAAAAAACTTAACTTCTTGTTTGTTTACAGATAAATCAGTAACGATGATGTGCATTTTCAGAAAAAGATGGATTCTGAAATCTTCTGGGATTAACAGATTAAGCTCCTAATACTCTGGTAAAGCAAAGTAAAATCTAGAGGAACCAAATACCTTTAAAAGTTACCATTTTTAAAATGTTCATGTAGTTCATGAAGTTTACAACATAGTAATGCTTTAAAAGATTATCAAAAATTAAAAAACAAAAACTCATAAAAAAGAGAAAAGGTTTGGTATAACAGCCAACCTACAAAGACATGCTAGGTTTGCCTTCCCCTTAAGTCTATAGGTTGAAAAGATCAATAAACACAGAAATAGCAAACTTTCTAAGTTCATATTAACTGAATTTATGGTGACAAATTTGACAAGAAGTTAATACAAAGTTGTGAATACTTTGCATGCAAGTCAAATTCACAGCTAAATAAATACAGCTTCTTTTTATTGAGTATTAAAAGTGGAAACTCCTACTATATTCTAAGCTGTTTTCCAGAATAATCCACATCACTATCCTTTTAGTTTCTCTAAACTCTTAGGCAGACCTAATTCTAGTTTTTTTATTTTTTGCCGTGTCCATCAGGGTAGAAATTTGTCATGTAGCTTATTTTTAAAGAAAACATCTCCACATCCTGTCTGTTGATTTGCTGTTTGACTCTCCACTGTGCTTACAAGGGCTAATGAGTTGCTCTCATGGACATTTCTTCACTACAACAGCAGATCCTTTTCTAGCAGAGAACCATCCCAACATCTTCCGAGCCTTGCGGTAAACTCTGTAGACGGGAAGCTCCTTTAGGTGACAAGGGAGGGCTTTCAGCTCAGAAACCTGCAGTGTTTCTCAGAGGACCACACAGCGACCGCGCTTGGTCATCCTCGCTCTGTCGGCCAGGTATCGGAGGTGTTGAGTGTGGTCCTGTCAGTGGAGCCAAGGATGTCACCTTCACTGTTCCAGGATCTGGCTTCACAGCAGCTTGGTTTTGGTGGGATAGCTGTGTATTTCCATGTCCCTGTGAGCTTGCTTAAAATGCAGTTTCAGCTTGTGGTGGGTGAAGTTAGTGGAAAAATGAACCGACAGCCTCAGTGGTTATGGAGAAATCCACAGGGGCCCCACCTCTAATGGAGCTCTGAAGACTTAGGAACAGACCTGTGAGATGAAGCTGCCTGTACAATCTCAACTCTGATGGGCAGAAGGTGGTGAGACAAAGTACGCAGAACGATAACCTTACACGATTTCACAAAGAACAGGTTGCCGCTGTTTGTATGAAGTCTTAGGCCTGTAGATAATACTGAAACCCTTGGAGCAGCAGACATTTTCCAAGCCATTTGACCACAAGAGGGTTCAGACTGTATAAAATCATGACTTTCAAATACTGTCATTGCTGCCATATTGAATTTGCTAAGAGTTTATATTTTCAGTTCTGAAAATTCCTCCTCATTTATCAATTCCCTCTGATAGGCTGGTAACAGCTTCTGGTCTTGATCCTGACTGACGGCGACCCATTTCTGTCTTATTAGAGCTTGAAGTGGATCACTTTTTGTTGGCTTGTGTTTGTACAGCTGCCTTTTTGGGGAGCTTACCACATATTATTAATGGAGCTACAATCCGGTCAGTTTCTTAGCTAGGGATCCAAAATTTCAAGGTTTAATATTTGTTTAACGCTCATTCTTCTCACTCTGGCATGAGGAACCGCTGCTTCATTATTCTGAGAAGCTCACACAGTGTCAGCATACAATGTTTACTCCCCTTCACTTTTTCCACATTTGTTACATTTGTTAGAGTTTTCTGGAAAATAAATAACAATTAAAATAGCTTGAAATGGTGGAGATGAAACTTGTTTTTTAGACAGTTTTGCAAATGAGTCATTCACAGCCATAGCCTGGTACTTTGTTGAAGTCCTTTTGGCAGCAGTAGCAGTTAGTATTCATATTTGGTGTGTCTCTACAAGCTTGGCACACCAGTTTTGGGTACTTTCTCAGCAGATCTTTCCAAGCTTTGGCATAGTGGATGAACTGTGCCAGTAGAATCGTATTTGGTGGTTTTTCGATGGACGTTTAGATGGATTTAGGGCCTCTGGCCTCTTCAATGATTGTTTATACTCATGGTAGTTCTAAGTTTCTACGATTTCCAAATGACTAAAACACCTGGGGCTCTTTGGTGGTGTTAAGCCATTCAAAGTTTTGGCACCCTTCCCCAGATTTGTGCTTTTACAAATCCAGAGTTTATTGGTTGTTCCAAATCATGTTCATTCAGCTAAATTCCCCAAAGGTGGACTCCAGTCCAGTTGGAGAAGGATCTTATGAAGATTTTTGAGGACAATTTCATCCAACTCTTTGTTCAGAACAGAGTTGGCCAGAATTATTAGTAAGCACACATGGGCTGCATCAAAATGCTTCACTGTTGGCACCCTGTAGGAGTTTTGGTTGGGCTCATCTTTTCTTCTTATGGAAAAATTATTTCCCAGATGTTTCAAAAGATTTAAATAAAGATTCATCAAAAGGAATAACCATGTACCAGTCTTCTGCTTTCCGTTATTGTGTTTTCTGCACAATAGAAGTCTGTCTTTGACTTGATGTCTTTTACGCTCCCCTTCATAAGGCGTTGTTTGATGAAGCTCTAGAGCAGAGGCAACACAATCCCAGACCTTAGCACTCAGAATGGCATTATTCTGGATGGATATGTAACCCCTTTCTCTATAAAAAATATGTTTGTTTTCCAGAACTGTATTTGTTTTTTAATATACTTCCCAAATATCAGTAGATTTTAGGTCAGAGGCGCTCCAGAGGCTAAATGTTAGCCTTCTTTATTCATAGTAAAACCAATAAAGAAAAAAATAGGCTAAAAAATAATCCTGAATAGTACTGAAGCAGAGGCTTCCATTGTGTTGAACATCTGGTGATTTATTATTTGACTGTATTTGTGGACATTAACAATAGTTATTCCAGTGGTTTCCAGTCTGTGACCAGTTTTAGCCATGGTTAGCTTGTGTTAGCTTCACCATCCTAACCTTTAATCATGACAGTATTATTTGCAAGATTAAAAGTATTGTTTGAAAATAAAATCTGTTGTATTGGCAGGTATTAGACATTTTTCATTTAGCCCAAATTCCTGCAAAAGAAATTGCTGTAGGGACTAATCATCAAGTTTAGCTGAAATAAAGGATTTACATTAGTCAGTATGTAATAAATCTTTATAGTTTGTTTCAGCAATGAACTGATTTACTAAGGTTAATATGGTTCTTACTAAAATCCAAATGTATTGAATATGATTGTGTAAGAATCAATAAAAGCCTCAAATTGATAAAACATTCATACCCATACTGAGCCCATGAATGTGTAGAAATGCTTAAAGGATGACAGTTTTGAGGTCAGCTGGTGGTTTTTCAAACCTAGCTGAGGCTGTTTGCTTCGTTTTTAAACTCTTTCCTAAAAAAATCAACTTGAATAAAAAAAAATGTAATTGGAAATGACTATTTTATTTTAATGCAAATTCTTTTGTACACAAAGACGGCTGTGTTTTTGAGTTTTACAAATAAAAAGCGCACAACAAGATAAGTAAACCTGCACAGGTTTTCAAAACACAAAGAGTATTAGGCAACAGGAAGTGTCGTGCAGCATTGATGTCAGGATTAGGTGTGAAATTGGGTCAAAATTACACCGATTTGTATGTTTAAGTGTCCCTACATCCTTCTTTTTAAAACAGCAGTGATGGATGAGCTCCTATTTTTGTTTAAACTGATCCCTCAAATTGAACTTGTTTATCCCATGTTTTTACTCTTTACGTCTGAAATGAGGTTTGAGTCTTTTTTTTTACCCTTTTGAGTCGTGTTCGTCGCCCAAACCATATATCCCCACTATATCAATCCCTTCATACAAGTCAGCTGATGCGAGGCTGTGACTCTTGCAGGGGCATAAAGAAGGTCTCCTGTCCTTCTACCCACCGTATCCTATACATATGTAGAAGGCCAGAAAAAGCATCTTGATACCACCTTGAAGTGTTTGGAAAATATGCTTATTTAGTTTAAATTAGAGCTGAGTAATAATTCTGCAGTAATGACTCACAGCCATGCAGAGTAAACCAGTGTTGTGCACATGTAAACTGAAAACACATCATGCCCTGAGAACAGAGGTCAGTCGGGCGTGATAATGTTTCGTGTCTGCTTCTTGTATAAGTGTTGTTTTTCAGCAGCAGTGAGTCACAGCTTTCAGCTTTTACTGGGCTTCAGTTTTGGGGGAAATAGTACAGCTTGTATTAGAGGTTATGTTTTTTTTCCATGAACATAAAGATGTTTTGGTGACCAAGTAAATTTGACCGTAGGTCCTATTATGTTTTTACCAAGCTGGGTGTGAGATCCTTTGCGGTCGGTTTGGAAGTTTGCTTTCAGATCTGCTTAATTTCTCGTCTTTAATGTGTTTGAAGCTGTGCTGCTGTTCAACAGCGCGACTCCCCCGTCTGCCGACAGGCTTTCCCTTAAATATTTCTCATCCACTGTGGAGTAGGGACTTGACTTAATCCATACGTCTTTCAAGAAGAGACAAGGAGTGGAAAGAATGTGGATATCCATGTATTTGAAGGCATGATTGGGGGTATAGGCTACTGTGAAAAAAAACAAACAGGGAAATTTGGACTGAATCCATCCCCATCCATCTTCTTCCACCCCTTCCTCCTCTCCCCCCTCCCCGCTCTCTTTCTTTCTCTATCCTGTCGGGGTTTTCAGAAATGTGTTTCTCGTTGTCTGTCCCAGCACTTAAAGCTCACAATTTGCCTGGTAGGCATATTTTTCCCTCTTCCAAACCACGTAAAGCAGGACTTAATTCCACCTTCTTTTCCCCTCAACAATGCTTGCGATTCCCAGAGTCGTGCTGAACTTTAATCAAAGTCCAAATGAGAAAAACACACATGAACAATTTCCATATGAGTGTGCACACTTTAAGAATGATTGTCCTATTTACAGAAGGAGGAAACAGCTCCTGTTTTTCTATAGGATCATTTCCCTCTCTCAAAGGACACCTGGCCCTTTTCACTGTTATGATAACTTAATTATATGCATAAATTATACTTTCTGGTCATCTGCGCTCAGGCAAAGTATTTAAGCATGCAGTATAAAGTTTGTTTAAAAGGTAAGGATTTAAATTAAAAACACTGTGCAATTAAATGTGGTACTTTGGATCTGGAAAAGTGAGAGTATTTTACATAGATCTGTGAAGGTATTAACATTGTGTGTTTTCCATCTCCAGGCAACCTAAAAATGACAAAGCAATACCAAACGATATGAGTGTTTGCACCAGATGTTTGTGTCGGTGAGGTAGGTGAAGCTGTATTTAGATCATGTGACATTAGTACCAGTAAAGTTACCGTTTTTAAATTTCTTTAACTTTTTAACATTCAGGACCTTGAAAAGGATTCAGACTCCTTGAACTTTACCACATTTCCCACTTGAGAGAACTTTACTTATAATATTGTATTGTTCTTTGGAAAATAGTTTCCTTCAATCTAATAATAGATTGGTTAGAAAAAACAGCCAATCTAGTTGGTTAAAACACTTTTGGTTAGATTAACCAATATATTGCTCAGAAACTGACCAAGTCATTGGTTTCCGATTAAACAATTTCACTGGTTAAAGAAACAACCAATAAAAAGGGTAACTGATGGTTTACTAATCTGACTGTTTGGCTGTAGTGTGTAATAGTTATGGACCTAGAGAACTATTACTATCATGTGTAGATGTTGAGCATGCAAGTCTTATTGTAAACCCTGGTCAACAGTGGTGTCAGATGGAAGAATTAGTCCAAAGGGTTGCTTGTTAAAGCCTTGGTTCCAGCATTCAGTGCCATTATACTAATTAACCAATAGTTTTTTTTACACAGGAATTTTAATATTAATGGTGCTTAATACAAATCCTTGCCACTTTTATCATTTTTTAATTTAAATCATTAATGGTTATATTGGTGTTTTATATAGAACTGATGAATGTTTTTGGTAGTAACTTCACAAAATCTTTTTAAGTTCAAGGACTATGAATACTTTTTGCAAGATGCTGAGATGGTGCTTTATAAAAATACAGATGTGTGTTCCCTAAATCACTTATATACAGAGTTTGTGTCTGTTCCTGCAAACTGATGCTTTGCCTCTTTCCACTGGTTGAGTTTTTTCCATCTGGGGTCAACCTGTCACTGCTGGTGTACAGTTTACAGCAACATCAAGAGATTGAATCTTGAATTTCCCAGCCATGCTTTGGGTCGGTACTTCTCGCAGCCTCAGTCTATGGGCCGGATCAGCATGCGGACGGACTTCATGGAGTAGAAACCGCCGCCGTAGTCAGCCCAGAAGATCCCGTCCTGGAATTTGCTGCGGTACACTCCTCCGGTGTACCAGACACCGTTAAGGTTAGCTTGGCCACATGCGTTGTACCACCAGCCTCCTTTATGGAAATGGGCACAGTTACCTGGAGATGGGAAACAGGTGATTTGAAAAGTTAATGGGAAAGTGGGTTTTTGATAGAAAGAGCATCTTATTTAGAGTCTGCAGAAAAACATTGCCTTGATGAGAGGTCTACAACTAATGGATGTGCTCCTTTGCTAACATAGCCTGTGTTTATGGAGCTTCTAGGGATCAGAACAGTGTTGACTGAGGTCAAGCATGATGGATTTCCAGGGGGTAGGGACACAATTTGGAAAAAAGTCATAAGGAGGTTATTTACTTTACAGCAACAACAAATAATCTGCTTGTCACCTCGTGAGTTTTGGCATGCCTTCAGCGCAGAATGAAAAATCGCCAAAGGTCATGGATCTGAGTGAGAGATCATTGTTTGTTTTCGAAAGGAAGTGAATGCTTTGCTTAAGGCTTCCTGGGGATTCCAGGCGAGCAGGGGCCGACTGACTTTACATTCAGGGACTGTCAGAAAAAAACATCATGAGCAGAACTTTAATGCCTCTGCTATTTTTCATGATAAACATCCCTGTCTTCATGTTTGGTTGCTGATATACAAGTTACAACATAATACACCAGCATTTGAACAGCATTTGCAAGCTGTATGTTTACAAATTGATTTAGTTTTATCAGGCATTTGCATTTGTTAAGACATTATTTGAAGTGTTCTTGTCATTTTTCCCACATATTTTGCTTACTTCCAAAGAATCATGACTCATTTTGACCCCTGTGGAGAAACAGAAGCGTCTCTGTTGTTGATACAGTGTTGTAAAGAAAAAATAAACCCAATTTTCCTTTTATTTTGAATAATCCTGCTCGTTGGATTACTGCTTGACCTTTTCCCTAGCTAACCTGAATAATAAAGATTTTTCTACAGCAGTTTTTTTAAACAAGCCGGTAGCAACTTTTCTGTTCTTATTTTTCTGACACTTCCCTTAAGACTTCAGAAGAATATGAACATCACTCTTAAATGCAAAAATTAAGTTCCACCTCCCAACTAATGTTGTTACAGCTAAAGTCACAGCATTTTGGCGAATAGGTCTAATTGTTAATCCGAATAGTCAATTGACATTAACTCACTGAACCCATTGAGGAGTTTCTATCAGTTAAACTGCACCCATGTAAACCGGTTTTACTGCTATATTGATCAAGTTTTAATATATTGTTATGATATGAAGCCAAAAAGTACAAATATGGCTGACTTTTAGGATTTCACAAGCTATGTTTTGTTACTGGCTAGAAGTCAGAGATGTTTGCTTAACATTTATTTGCAGTCAGAAACATGGTGCTATGATAACTGGGCACTAAACCCAGGGTAGGGGCCTCGGTTTTAGACACGTCGACAGATTTGCATTATAATTTGCGCATCAAGCTAAGTTAATGCCCTGATGGTAATAAAATGTCAAATGCCAAAGTAGGTACAGCTTTTTAATAAAAGTAAGTCCAGCATTCATAGTTTAGAAAAACGATCAAAAATTCCCTCTAATCTGTTAGTATGAGTCCAGATTTTCAGGATTTTGGCTTTAAATAAATCTGAACTTTTGATTTGCTAAAAGTTATAGTCACTCAATTTTCTTCTACTCTCTTTAGAAAAGTTACAATTGAAGAAAGCCCTCGAATTTTTTTATCTTTCCGGGTTACACTTATTAAAGAGTACAAAAGTTTAAAAGTTCTCAGTGTTAATGGAAGTTGACACTTTTTCTATCAAACAATCTGACAAAATTTCGTACTAAACAGAGATTTGGAAAATCTGTTGAAAATCTTTTTTTTTTTTAACAAAGAAAAATAAATTACAAAAGAAATGTACATTATGTTTTACAAAGATTATTTACAAAGATCAGTGCAGCCTGAACCCATGGAAGAAACTTAAATAGATTTATAAAGCAATGATAAACATGTCTATCAGCCTTCATTTTACTGAGTGTTTTTGATACTCCATGTGAGTCTAAAATAAATAAATAATTCAGAAAGTTAAATCTAAACTTCAAGTTTTTTATAAGAGTCAAATGTAATGAATAAGAATAATTTAAATAAAATTAACCAAATAGATTTTTTTTTGTAAAACATTTTTCAAATGAAGTATTATGAAAAAATGTCATGGTTACTTTAGTTTTCAAAGTTCGATAACATTATTCAAACATAGGACGTCGTGTTTTAAAATACAGTCATCCCTTTTAAAGGACACATCCTTGTTTGAGTTTTTGCAGGCAAATCTCATAAGATAAGGTATAAGGTTTAATAATAGTAATAATAATGCGGATCTACCTGAAAAGGCGTCCTTGTCTCTGTCCAGAGTGGTGAACTGTTTGCCGTTGTGGCTGCTGAGGGAATCCCCGGCGTTGCCCTGGTAGGTACCCAGCCTCAGGCGGTAGCCCTCGCTCTCAGGCTCCAGGTGAAAGCTGTCGTACTGCGCATAGACCTTCTTATCCATCCAGTCCTCCATCTCCACCATAAGCTTGTAGTCTCCCTGCCGCCCTAACTTGTAGATGGCTTCCAGGCCGAGCCAGTACTCCCCGTCTATGTTGCCAAAGCCAGTCTGGATCAAAGGAAAAATTACAGGGAAGGTTACAATAAGATGACAGGAAATTATTCATGTTGTGTATCATGTGGGTTCTTGAAGGGTTTGGAAACATGATGATTATTTGGGAACTTGAAACCTCTAGTGGAAGGGTTTGTGGGGTTGATAACAGAACAAATTAGAAATTTCTGTTTGATGGTGTTTTGGCCATGCTTCTGTAATTCATGGGAACTTCAAAGTACAAAAGAAAAACAGTGTGACAAAGATTACCATCCTGCACCTGAAATCATCTAGAAACCCATGCTGCAGTTTATGCTGTAAAATAAGCATCTGAATATCTTCAAAATGTGGCCAGTCGATCTTTAATCCCAAGAAATCCACCAGACAGACTACATGTAAAGATGTGAAGGAGTTCAGGATATACATTATTTAAAATACTCCAAGTGTTTGGAATTTAACATAGCATCATTTAATCTATTAACTGAAAAAAGGAAGCATGTTGCACAAATTCAAACATACATTGCTAAGAAGCAGCCAGTTGGCTTATGGTACCTCTGGAAGAGCTGCAAGAATCCACAGCTCAGGTGGACGAATCTGTTAACCCCTTATAAATCTGACCATTATGAAATAATTGTTAAAAAAAAAAAAAGTTGTGTAAAAAGTTAATGTCTTAGATCTACAGTTTAATATGTGTTGACTTATTAATCAACCATCTCCATGTAGAAATGCAGTGATGGCAGCATCCTGTTTGCTTCTTTTATTCAGGGAAGCAGGTTGAAGCTGCTGGTAAGCTACTTGCATGTAAAAATAGACAAATTCTCAGGGAAACCTTTTGGAGGCTGCAAAAGACGTGAGACTAGAGAAGCGGGAAAATAAACCAAATATGGTCAGACCTACAGCACAGGTGGGTAAAGTACTCATACATTTTTTCAAGCAAAAGTACCACTACTTTAACTATTTTCTACTCAAACATAAATAGAACAAAGTCATCCAAGAAATTAATCGAGTGATAGTAAAAACCTTGGTAAAATGGCTACTCAAGTACTGAGTAGTTGTTGGATCAAAACAATTGATTTAATTTTCATAAAAGATGTCATCAGGAAAACAGTGATGGGCAGATTTTGGTATTTGAAAGTGCAAAAGAAAAACTTTTCATCTTATTTTTCTTAACGTAAAATTATTAAACCAATATTTATAGTAGGCAACATATAAAGGAAAGGATAAACAAATTATCTGCTGTTGTATTTTAACCTGATCTCTGTTACTTTTAGTGGGTAGAGTAACTAGAAGATTTACTTAAGTAAGAGTACCCATACTCTCTAACATAGTAATGTAATATTACTTAATTGGAAGTAAAAGTGCAGTAAAGTTCATAATACTCCTAAAGGTTACTGTAGTGAATGTAACTGAGTATATATATTTACTTTCTACCCATCCAGTGTTGGTTCTATACCATATTTAGTATGAGGGGGGTCCAGTGTGTTTAACGGGGCACAGAAAAGCATGAAACAAAAAACAGAGAAATAGTTCATCATTTAAAATTGTTACAAGCACAAAACTTTCATCTGATTTTTGTCTCATTAAAGTTTGATGTTGTTCCAATTAACAATGTGTATTTTTGTTTTAAAAAAGTTCGATCTACTTTACCTAAAACTAGAATTCCCCTACCATAGAAGAAACAACGAAAATAACTAGTTTCTAAATAGATATTTACCAAAAGATAAAATAAAGCTATTCTTTGGATTATCAGGTCAATGAACATCTTTAATTCGGGAATATTATATTTTTTTATTCATTTTAAATGGGAATGATCAGTTTTCATCAAATCAGAATAAGCACTTAAGTGTATCTAGTAAATATAGCATTTTTTTTCATTTGGTGCAAAATAACATTTAGAAGATAAAAACTGGGATTATATCTCAATATGATGGAAGCTATCACCTTATTTTTTAATTCATAATTGAAACTGAACTGTAAAAACAGAACAAAATGAAATGGGTCCAAGGTATTAGGAGATATTAATCACTATGGCTTTTCCAGCTCATATCGTCATTAAAAATCTCTTTAGATTACAAGGGCCAGGACCAGTTCTGCGGGGGCACTGGCCCCTGTAGGCCCCTGTCTAGAACCATCCATGTTGGGGTGCAAGATTACAATCTTTATTTGGCAAAGGTGCTCCAGCTCATCTAACTGGTTTGGAACTAGTCGGGGGTTAAACTTGAAAAAGTAAATTTTACTTATAAGAAAATGTGGAAAACCATGCATCCTTTGTTTTCACATCATCTTAAGGCACCTTAAAGTGACGATTCAGAAGAGTCATACAGACAGACTGGGTAAAAGTCGACTGCATCAAGCTGATCAGCTGATTGCACCAAGTAATTAACTTTCCTTCCACTTCATAGTCATACACAACTTTATGTACTTAGGTTGATTATTATATTATTTTTTAAATTTAATTGAAATTTGTTGTGGATTGTTGGTGCTCTAGTTATACTATGACAAAATTTGAGAAAGTTCAAAATAACCTCTATGTCTGGGTACAGATCTCAAAAACGCT
The DNA here is from genome assembly GCA_034780135.1 of Jordanella pulchra. NCBI lineage: Eukaryota > Metazoa > Chordata > Actinopteri > Cyprinodontiformes > Cyprinodontidae > Jordanella > Jordanella pulchra. The sequence goes on from JAUZNJ010012099.1 coordinate 11,966, forward strand.
CTGCTTGAAATAAGAGGGTTGAGGTTTACAAATGTGGATAAATTGTGAGCCAGCGGATGATGAATGAAATAGGATTTCAATATGGTCTAGTGTGTGTGTGTGTGATGGATCTGGCCTTGTGGTAGAGTGTAGAGACAATTCAGAGTTGAGGAGAGCAATTTAGCTGCCAGTTAGCAAAGCATGATGCTGGCCAGACTGAATGGAGCACTGGATTGTTGCAGCTGTCAGCAGCAGTGTGCTCTAGCTGGGTTTCATGAGAGAGAGGGAGCTATATGACGTGCTGTACTGGTCCAAGCAGCCATCCATCTAGGAAGGCTCTATAGTAGAAGTGGTTTTGGAAAGAAACGCCTGCAAACTGAGCTGTTGAACATACCTTTCACATGGAGCGACTACTGTTTCATGATAGGAATCTCAAAGCATAATATCTTACAGTATCAGAGGGAACAAGTCTTCAGACCTTGAGATAACTATGTCAATAGCTCCATATGGTTTCACTTAGAGAAAGGTCACATAACAGCTTCACTGTCATTCCTGGAGAAGTTGAGCTGTTAAAGAAAGAAGAGTGGAGAAAAATAGGGAAGCAAGGTGGAGTAAGTGTGGCTGTCATCACCTTGTAGCTATCCCAGTTCCTGAAGAAGTTAACTGATCCATCTCTCCTGCGCTGGATAACCGTCCATCCCCCGTTGTCGATATCCTGTTCACACCAGGCTTGCACCGTCCTCTCCGTTTCATCTGGTTTGATGAGATACATACCGCTGGTGCTGTGGCCAGCTTCCTGGGCCTCCTGGCAGTCTCTGAACGGGCCTGAAGATAAGACAGAGGGGAACAGGCTGTGAAGGATACGCTCCAGCTGGAAAATGGACAACGGGACAAACAATCTGACTTTGTGAACTGCAAAGTCATCAGTCTTATGAGGTAACTTTGTACATGTTTGCATAAAGGCAAAGAGAAAGGACAAAGTGGAGAGGGAAGCGTTCAAGATTGAGGCTTACTATTATGGGTACAGATATTAAGGCTAATTAGCCTTGTTCTACTGTAATTAGCTCGGTTTACGTCATGCTATGTCAAAATCACATAGAGAGGGAGGCTTGGACATGAATTTCTCTATTAAAAAATGTTAACTTCTTAGCCAAACTGTAGTCTTCAATGCAGTTTTATTTTTAATATCTCTTGCGATTTTAAATATTTTATCTCAAGAGCTACCTCCTCTTACAAACCTAAAGTAATGCATACTCTGGATCGCAAAGGTATCTGAATAAAGAATGAACTCAGCTCTCACCAAAAGGGAGTGAGAATCATCCTTTTTCTCCTTTTCTCACCCCGTCCAGATCAAGCTCCCTCTAAATAAGGAGAGTGCCAGCATGCGTAAAGCTAAACCTTTTTTTCCTGTTTAGATAGAAAAAAAAGTTGACCAAAAGTGAACCTAAATCAGAGTAAAATTTACTTCTTGACAAAGCTGGAATGAAACTTCCTTCCTTTTTCTAAATGCTAGAGTACTGAACATTTTCCAGTATCAGAAGTTTGCCTACCTTTTGTTTTTGGTAGTAGAAGTCCTTGTTAAACTTAATGACATGACTCAAAGGTTTTATGGATCATTTAATAAATTTCCATAAATAGGTATTTGGAATTTCCGCCCATTTGTTTGGACAATAATGCTGCAGATAAGTCAAAGATGGTTGCAGCTCTACTTTAACATTTTATATGTCTAAAACCTTGGTTTTAAGATAGGCACTCTAACGTCTTTGACTTCCTTAAGCCACTCTGTAATTAATATAGCTATAATTAATATAGCTATAATGAGAGCCATTGTCTATTTGGCGGACCCATTGCCTAAGCTTTAATAATAATAATAATAATAATAAATTTTATTTATAATGCACTTTACATTTGAAGCCAAATCTCTAAGTGCTTTATCTTTGCTTCCTTGCTGATGTCTTTACGATTTACTTTCATGTTTCCAGAGAACCTTCTTTCCTCATGATACCATCTAGTCCCTTCTGCAGAAAAGCACCGTTAAAATATGAAATGTTTTGAACCAATGAAATGCAGTGAACCGTATGATGTCAACGTGTCAACCAGAGGAAAGCTGAAGCAAAACAAACATGGCTGTGCTGGTTTTAAAAATGAGCAAAAGAACACAATTTGTGCTTTTGTGGATGGGAAAGATTTGTGCATTTCTGATGACCGGATGAGGTAAGAGTTTGATTTATCTGTTAACTTGTCTAGTTGTGAAAAAAAATCCAGAATGTGATACGTCACAGCTGCTACTGCTGCTGTGATTGGCTAAAAGCTTGAGATGGGAGGCATGTGCTACTTGATTTACCAAATTAGCTTGAAGAATTGTACTGCATGTTCCTCCCTACTGCAAACACTTTCATGGGAGTCTTGCTAGATTGATACCTTGTAGAATTCAAATCGAACTACACATATCAGTCCGGCTTACGCCAGGTTAACTGCAGACTGGTTTAGGGTTTAGGGCACAATAATTTCACTGCAAGTAAAGTTCTGACTTTGAAGAAAGCAATGAACAAGCACCATATTTTTATTACTCTGACATTTAGCTTGTCAATACAATGTCAATATCAACAATTGATCTAATATAGTAAATGTCTAGTCTGCTTTTACAACACATAATAAAGGTGATGCTCTTTTCATACAGCGTGTAGAAGTAAACATCTGGTTTCAACAGCAAATTTTACGTCAAGTTAGACAAAATGTGGCAATGTGTGCACTACAGAGGGCCCAGGAGGGATTTGATCCCAGGTGAAAGTCAGGCACGTCAACCAGTCAGTAAAGGGATATCCCCTTGCCCAAGTAGCCAAGGTGCATGATCAGTCGGAGTGGACCCTACAGGACCTCCCCCTCTTTTCCTCATGCTCCACACAGGCTGGCACAATCAATTTTGAATCCATGGATTGTTATTCAGCATATCACATGGATCCTGCCAGCAACACCAAATGTGGCAAGGTGCAAACTTCAGAGGGCCCAGGTGGGATTCGATCCCCAGATCGGCATATCACATGGATCTTGCCAGCAATGCCAAATGTGGCAATGTGTGCACTACTTTATAAGGTCCTTATAACTCCTGACCACTCTGCAGATAGGTTAAACTTTTGGTGCTGCCTCAGGTCTACTCTAAAAATTCACATTCAGTCAAGATGCTCTAAATGAACTCAATGTGTTTTCCAAAAATATGGCAGTAAAGTATTTGACTAGTATTGATCAAAGGTCACCTTGTATTTTAAGTATTGGAGAGCATATAAAGATGGGCACAATAGTTTTAGTTTCCGAAAATAAAAAGCTAAAATACTAAAGTTTTTGGGAGTTTATGTGATAAGGCATTTGGAAATAATCAAATAGTTTTATTTAGTTTTTAATAATAAAAAAAACCATTAATAAAAGTTCATTTTTTTAATCTTCAGAAACCAGAGCCTCTCAGAAAACTGCAAGGACTCTATGTGTGAATGACCCACTCTGGATTGTACTGTAAAGCTATTTACATCTACACTCAAAGACCTCCATTTACCTTTTACACATGCTTACTGCAGATCTACCAATTAGAACTTGACTTTTCCCCGACTTTAGGTCAAATGACTATAAATAGATGGATTCATACAGTTGAGCATACAGAGTTACTCCTATGTAATCATTGATTGATATTACTGTAAAGCTATATTATGCCCTTTTGGCTATGCCAAACACTCCTCTAGTTAGTGGTGAAAGAAACTCCAGTAATGCCTGTCTGAATTTTGTCTAAGTCTCACGCAATTTAACAGTCTTTCAAAAGGATTATTTGCCAGCATAGTTTTCCTGAAATCCTTCACACTTTATTTTTCTTGGGCAGCGGCAAAGCAAGAGTGTCAAAAAGTTTTGTTGATGAGTAAGATCAAGCCTTGGTAAAGAATTTTCCTCCATTGGCTTAAATTGTAAAGTATTTGTGTTTCCATTCTGCTCTGTGTCTTCTGTTCAGCACGAAGCAGAGTTCTAGCTGATCTGGCACATTTTTAACCTTTGAAATATGGCCTCTGGCCCATCTACTGCCACAGCCTGGGAGGTGATATGTTGTTGTTGGCCCCCCAGACTTATGGCTGTCCTACATTTTACCATTACAAAACTGTCTTGGATAATAGACAGGAATAAATAGACACGGATGATCACTCACTTACCCTCCATACTGAAGTTTCTCTCTGATTTCTGGATCTCAGGCGTGCTGCTTGTGGGAGATGACCCAGACCGAGAGCCCCTTTCTGGGACAAACCCTCTAGCGTTGCGACTCTGGATCTCGTTGGTGAACCGTGGCACACTGACTGGAATGTTTTCAGGCACCACCTGTACCAACGGAGGTCCTATGGGTGGCTGTTCTTGTCTGCGCCTATACATCTGCATGCAGTGTTCTTCCAACTCTCCAATCAGCACTGATTGGTTGTTCACAATTGCAGACAGGGCCGCATATTTGGCCTCCAGCTCTTTGTACCGGGAGGTCAACCTTAGTGACTCAGTTGTGGCATTAAGGATGCGGGTCTCCAGCTGGGCCAGTTCCAGTGAGTTGTCCCTCTTCCTTATGATCTCATGCAACAGCTGCATGTAAAGCTGGGTCACTCTAGAGTTCATGTTTCTACTCTCCTTTCTCAGTAGCTTCATCTCATTCACCAAGTTACCATCCACATCCACCACAAGCTTCAAAGTTTCCATCTCCCGACGCTGTTTAGACAGTAGGTCTCGCACCGCAGCCACATCCAGGCGTGTCACTCGGTCTTTATCAGTGGAATACCCACGGGAAGCACAAATGGGACCTGTAATCTTTTGCTCTGGGACTAAAAAGGTGTAGGAGCATTTCTTGTTTTCTTCAGCAGCTCCTGGAGCTCTTCGAATTCTGGACAGGATTGGGTTCCTTTTCAAGGCATGACTGTTGCTCCAGAGTGACAAACCCAACAGGAGGAAAAGGCTCCACACATCAAATCCCATGATTGCTCCTCTTGCTTCCACCAAACTGCCAAACAATCTGTAAAAAGAAATATTGGATAAAAGGATAAGATCTGTGGTTATCTTGTACTTCACCAACACCCAAACACCAATAATATGTGTTGATCTCTATCAGTACAGCTTCCCTCTTTTGAATTCATACAAGACATATCCAAAACAAATCTGCTCTACCTTAATATTTGCATTTTTTTTGCAACACAGGCACCTACCTCATTTGTCCAACAAAGATACATTCAAGATAAACAATCCTTCATGCACTTGCTCATGCCTACAGGCAGTTTATTAGCTCTAGCTGACCTAATGCATTGTTGAATCGTGAGAAAAAAACAGGAAACTGTGACAAATATTGTTCTTAAAGAGGAAGATCATGCAAACTCCAAGGGAACAGTTCATTACTGCAACTTCTGCAGACAGATCATTCTTAATTCTATAGCGCAAACTAACCAATCTTTGTTGAAATATCTTTTGAGGACCAGATTACTGAAAATTGCATCTGGTCTTCAGGCAGAAAGATCTCCACCTGGACAATAGTTAAACCACTGACATCCTTGCGCTGATGCCACAGTATTGAAAACTGCCCTATGGTCTATTGTTCTGAATAACTATACATCTGCTGATCAATTTTATGTTCTCTCTTGGTCTTACTGGATTCAGTGGATAAGCTTATGTCTATTTCAACTTGTCAACAGCAAGGAGATAGTTGACATCCTGGACAGACTGAGGATGGCCTACAGTAAGGACAACCGAGGGTCGCTCAGTTGAATGCAATATTTTTTTTTATTGAAACAGAAAAATAAAAGTACCTAAAGAAAAGTTTTGGGCATTAATAACATCCAT
>JAUZNJ010012110.1:0-17785 GCA_034780135.1 Jordanella pulchra
ATGTGTGTGTGTGTGTTTATGTGGGTGTATAATGATAGTGAACCATTTAAAACAAGTTGTTTAAATTATTCATATTTGTAAACTTTTTAAAGTAAATTAATCAAAGTCCATTTTCTAAATTAGGACAGTTCAGGAAAGTTATGGATGTTTGTTTGTTTTGGTTAGCAGTTATGGTGGGTTATACTTTGTTTTGTTATACTTTGTAATGTTGTGGAGGTTTTCTTTTATTTTTTATATGTACCTCAACTCTGCCATAGGTAATGAGGGCAGGCCCTATAACACCTGGTAGAATCATTGTACTGATGAATCAGTGAAATAATTCAAGCACTTATTTAATATTCAAAAGATACAAAATTAGATGACATAATTTGGTGTATATGTGTGTAAATATGTATATAATTTATTTACATAATTTTGTCAAATAAAGAGCAAATGCTACCAAATTCAAAGGATTTATTGTTGATGATGAAAGGCATAAACACAGGTAAAGACTTGTTGGTGAATTATGTTTTTCCCATTTTATGGAGGGGGAACAGATTATTTCAGATGTCTAAAATATATGGTTCCCCCCTCATAACTTTGGCAAATAAAGAGCAAATGCTACCAAATTCACAGGATTTATTGTAGATGATGAAAAGAATAAACACAGTTAAAGATTTTCTGGTAAGTTAATTTGTTCCCATTTTATGAAGGGGGAACAGATTAGTTCAGGTGGCTAAAATTTATGGTTCCCCCCTCATAACTTTGTCAAATAAAGAGCAAATGTTTTCAAACTTACTTGATTTATTTTTGATGATGAGAGGAAAAAGCGCAGTTAAAGATTTTCTGGTAAGCTAATTTTTTCCCATTTTATGGAGGGGGAACGGATTATTTCAGGCAGCTGAAATATCCATTCGCTCCTCTCCTCCTCCCATAACTCTGGGGAATAAAGAGCAACTGTTTCCAAATTCTCAAAAAATGTTATGTGTGATAGCATGTAGTAGCCAATACTAGGAATTTCTTTAATCCAGTAATCTGTCATATTTTACATTAGAACATGATTTACCAGAAAGTCTAAACTCATCTTTTCAGGAAGTCTTAATTTTTGTGCCTTGCTATCAGCCAGCTACCATCCTCTTGGCGTTTAAAATAACTTAAAACACTGTAAAAAGACCTATTTTATATCATTACAATTTTGTAAACAACAGCTGCCGATTAAACTAAATGTTACAACCTTGACATGATTTTCTGAGTTATTTTAACCGAGAAGTCGATCCGAAGCGCGTGAAAATGATCACATCCGCCTCTATGGCTGCCACGCGCGCTCCCGACACAGGGGGGAACAGATTTTCACAGGGGAGGTTGAGCTGAGCTGCAATTCTAGGCAGCCATGCGTTGCTCGGCATTACACCTGTTAGGCATTAAGTTTTTCTGTTCTCTGTTAATTCATCGCATGTCCGCAGTGTTTCTCCTTTTGGCTTTAGGTGACTTCTGCTATGTTTCATTAAAAAAATTAAGCCTTTTTTCTCCTTCTATTTCATACTATTTAGCATGCTTTCAACTTTTTCTTGTTTCTGCCATTTTCAGCCAACAGTTTAAAGTTTAGCGTATAGGATTCAAACTGCATTTTCGTAGGAAATGCAACTTTAGTTGTAACTGAAAAACTAATAGACCATTTTTAAACAAAAAAATTATCATCTTATTTATAATCAATGGGCCTATATTTTAAGCATAATGAAAAAAAAAAAATAGAAGAAATGTAAACTGCTGAATAAAAAAGTTTGAAACAATCATTGTGTCCCAATTTCATACGAATTTTCATACGAATATGCTATAATACGGTAAAATATCTGAACATAAACTTCGAAAAGATATATGTATATTTAAATATGTTTTTAATCAGTTTATCTGTTTGGTTTCAGCATTCATTTAAACTCTTAAAACGATACTCAGACACCTGTGAAAACATCTCAGTTGTTGAAAGGTAACTTTCAACGGTCTCCCATCGTTACCATGGTGACTTGCCCAAACATGTAGCCGCGTCAGTTTGCTTCAGGTGCTTTGTAAAAATGGATTTACCGGCGACATATTATGGCCAGCTCGACGGGAAAAACCCGGTTCTTTTAGGCTTTAAACGAGAAACTGAATCATTTTTAACCCTCATGAAACAAGTCGATTCCAGTCGCGACAATAGCGTCTATGTAAAAGGGTAAGTGATAAAGGTTAGCTAGCCTTAACTCCAAAAAAAAAAAAAAAAAATGAAGCGACACGCTTACTAATCGCAAAGGAAAGGAGATATTTATTTTGTACGATGTGTTTATCGGATTTTAAAACTTGACGTGTCTCTTTTCTTCTTTTTTAGGGTAAAAATACTATTGGATATACAGAAAAAGTACAAACACCGACTACCAGAAAAGTTTTACCAGGAACAGATGTTGCAAGTTGCAGATGTTCTTTGTGGGCTCAAGGTACCGTATGATAAGGCCCTAACACTGATTCACACCATTATTAATTCAATGATTGCTTCATATTTTTTCAGTCCTTTTAGACAGGTTGGCATAGGAATCATAAGTTATGCTTGGCCCTGTGGATGTTTTACCTATAAAATTTACAACACTGTCTAATGTGAAACTATCTGAGGCTGACAAAGCTGCCTCTGATATTGTTTGGAATTTTGCAGTAGTTATTTCAGATTTTAACCCTCTTCTTTGTGTTTCTAGCTCTACCAGGTGGCGCTGAGGCAGGGCTACAGTCTCTACCTGCTGCAGTTTAGCTCGGTGCAAATGACTGACATTACAGATGTGGACCACTTCAAGGCCTGCTACTTCCCTGAAGGATTTGGTCTGGAACAAGGCACACTTACAATGAAGGTAAGCTGCATACCGTGAACTCTTGTCAAAATGAGAAATCTGTTGAAAATGTAAAGAGAATATTTGTGCATAACTGTATGTACATTACATGGTTTGCATTTGTTGTTTTTTTTCCTAGAATTAAGCAGCTCAAATTAGATGCATGTTGCAGTAATTCTGCTAATTTAATAATTTCTTTCTTAATAACCTCACTTCCTTCCTCCTTCTATGTTTTTTTTCCCGAACCATATCAGAAGACGGTACTGCACCTTTTCCCTACCTTTCAATCTGTCTTTCTCAGGTAAAGAAGTAATTTTAAAGGCTCCAAGTCCAGGTGGTGGCTGCTCAAGAACCTGTTGGCTTCTCAAAGGCTCTGTTGGGTACTACAGCACCTCCTCATTCATAGCTTGGCCCAAGAGATTGGTCCAGTACTGTGGAGGACCATCTTACTTGTTTTGGTTCTTCTCAAGGAATGGAGCAGACTGTACTTTTTAGGGAACCTTTAATCCATCAGTATTTGCAGCAAGATGTTACTGGATCTTTTGTTAGTCTTTTGCGTGATTCGTGATCTCTTCTCTTTTATTGCGGTAGCAGTGTAAGAGCAAGGACACTGGATACAAATCACATTGTTTGAGAGCTTTACTTCTGCCAGCATATTATTGTAAAGTGTGGAGTTGGTGCCTGGTGGACCAGGGTATGTGTCTTTGCTGTGATTGACAGCAGCAAACTGACACAGCGACACAAACATGGTGAGAAGAGATTTGTAACAGTCGTATGAGGCAAGGATTTCTCTCTATGGTCTTCACCAGATAAAGAGCCGATATAAGTAGTTTGATACATGTAGTTCAAATTGAATAAAAAAACATTTGCAAAAGGAAGGGACATTAAGTACAGTTCTTCGAGCTAATTGGGTAAATCACCAAGTGGCACATTCCTCCCATGTTGAGCTTTTAGCCAATCACAGCAGTAGTAACTGTGACGTATCACATTCTTAATTTGTTTCACAACTACTTGAATGATAAATCGATTCTTACCAAATCTAGTCGGAAAGGAATGTAATGCATGCAAACATCTTTCCCACACAAAGGTAGAAATGGCGCCCTTTTGCCCGATTTTCAAAAAGAAATAGAGAGTATTCCAGCTGAAACCAACGCAGCTGGTTTATGTGTTGACATCATACCTTGCTTGCAAGGTAAAGGAAATGGAGGAAGAGATGAATGTTCTGAAGAAGACCAGCACCCCTAAGCCATACCGGTTTGAGCCATTGCCACAGAGATTGTGTGGCTGCTCCCACATGCTGTGGTTCCACAATAACGATCAAAACCAAACCCTCTTAATAAAAAAATAACTGATGTCAAATCATTATTTAAGTCTTTAAGTAGAAGACATACAGTTTTATTGTTCAGTATTAATTCATTTTCTGTTCATTTTCTATCTTCAGTGAACTTTTATAACAAGGGATATCATGATTTATTTTCGGGTTGCACAGTGCTACAGTTTGAAGCGTATAGGGCTGCAACTAACGATTATTTTGCTAATCGATTCATCTGTTGATTATTTTTTCGATTAATTCATTAATAATCGGATGTTAAAAGGTTCCTGAAAGATTTTTACAGAATTAAACCAGGTCAAAATAATACTTTTCCACCTGAGGAATTCTGGATAGAGTATGTTGACAGACAAAAAAGTTTTTTTAATATTAAGTACAAAGTATTTATATATATATATATTTTTTTTTACAATTTTATTATAAATTCTGCTCTAAGTGGGGTGATCTGTCAGCTAAAGGTATGTTTTAGAGTCTATACTCCAGTTAACGATTAATCGATTACTAAATTATTTGACGATTATTTCAATAATTGATTAATACGATTAATCCGATTAATTGTTTCAGCTCTAGTAGCATGGTTGCTTTCCAGCAAGAGGGTCCTGGGTTTGAATCCCGGCTCAGGATTTTTCTGAGTTTGCAGTTTAAAATCACTAATGGACGAAGCAGGACATTTTTCTATGATTGGAAAAACTTTTCATTTATTGTCTTGTCTGGTTACCCCTTGAGAAAATAGCTGGATCTTAAATTCATTCCAAAACCACTTAATATCTGTACTAACAGTTCCAGTCTGGTCTTTGTCCACAGCTCATAAACTCCACTCATAAAAATCACCAACAACCTCCTTGTGGTAACTGATTCTGTTCTACTCATCTACTATTCCCTCTTGAACTGAACAAAGCCTTTGATACTTTCAGCCTTCCCACCCTCCTTAATAGAATATTTTCTATCGGCATCACCCACACCCCACTTAACTGGTTTAGATCATATCGCTCAGGCTGCACTCAGTTCATCCATCCTAAATCATTCTCATCCCATCTACAACTTGTTAAAACAACATTTAATTCCCTTTGATATTTAGAAGAATTTTTAATTGAATTAAGTTTACTAAGTTATGTCCGTGTAACTAAAATATTAACACATATCTTTCCTTTCATACAGACCCATGCAATGCTTGGTTGCATCAAATGTATCTTTGAGGAAGTGAAAAAGAGCAGCACCCTCACCCAGAAGGGACTCTGTAAACTACTGAAAGCGCTGAACTTCATTAGGATCATGATGCAGGCATTTCAGCAGCATGAACATCTCTTCTGCCAGATCTATAATGGTAAATCGGTGTGATTCATCAACTGAGTTCAGTTTCTAAGTATTAATACATGAACAAATGACCAATTCTTGTCTTATAAAACTTTGTTTTAATGCACTAGCCTGTGTCTTGCACTGGATATGACAAAAGCATATAGGAATTTTTCATATTATGTCTGGTCATATCCACAAATATAATTTATCTTACTGGGATTTCATGTGTTACACCCACAAGAAGCAGTGTTAAAGAGTTAGGAATATACAGAGGTGGGTAGAATTTTACTCAAGTTAGGCTAGCACTACCTTAGCATACTTTTGTTCAAGTGAAAGTAGAAAGTAGTTATCAAAGGGATTATTCAAGTGCTTGATAAAATGGCTCCTCAAATATTAAGTAATTGTTGTCAAAAATCTTATTGAATGTTTAGGATTATGAAATGAGAAAGACAGTCGTGAACAAGAAATACAATTAAATATGAATATGAAATAACTAATTTGAGAAGAAACTGTTTTCTAAATCAAAATTCTCAGCATAAACTTTAAAGCCAATCCTTACAGCAGGTAATGCAATATGTCAGTAAAAGGTTAAATAGCTTTTAGCAACATTGGCCACTGTTTACTGTATTTTTCACCTGAACTTAAATAGCTCAAGTAATTAATGGCGGGTAGAGTTATCGGGAATGTTACTCAAGTATTAGTAGCGATACCCTTACAAGAATGTTATTAGAATGAACATACATACTGTGAAAGACAACTATTCCTCAAAGTGCCTTAAAAATAAATACATTTAAAAAAACTCAAGTGTAATTCATTAGTTCCCACCTTCTGGGTAAATGGTACACCTTTTTTAATTTTAATAATTAACAGTTGTTGAAACTTGAATGTATTTGGGCTTAACTCCAGCCTGTGTCAATACTTAGTTGAACTATCACTATATTTCACTGTAGCTGCAAATCTTTTGCGGTATGTGTCTACTAGCTATTTTAAGGTAAATACATATCAAGGTCAGTCTGATTGTATGTGGATTATAGCACATAAAATCCATAAAAAAAAACAAGGTTTATCGATTTACTGTCAGGAAGCTGGTGTGGTGGAGGTGGTGAGGCAGAGGCAGGAACCAGGATGCGGTGAATCAATGAAGTTTAATAATGAAAAATCCAAAACTGTACAGCAAACAGAAAGTCCTCAGGCCAGGCAGCACGGCTCACACAGAATCCAGGGTTTAACACCAGTAGCGCTGGACATACGAGAGGCAAGAGACAACAACAAACTAACGTAAACTTAGACAACAACTTAGACAATCTCAGACAAGGACCCAACAACCAACAGAAGACACAGGTGGATTTAAATACACAGGGAGGTAATCAGGAAAACGAGACACACCTGGGGGGTAATCAAGGGAGGACAGGACGACACGGAGAGCACAGAGACACCAGGAAGCTCAAAAATGAAACAGAACTACAGATCCTGACATTTACAGTGAAAAGAATGTTAATGGTCAACAGGGTATAAAGGTCTTTGCAAGGCAAAGACTTTGTTACTCATTTTTTACTTATTGGTTTTACCGTCTATATGTGGATGAGACGTTAGAAAATTGTTTTACTTGTTTATTGGTAAAGAGCATTCTGACGCTTCCCTTTTGGTATCATTACACCAAACTCTGAAACATAAGAGGAAAGCTCTCTGTGTTGGTGAATTTAGGCATTTTTCAGACAAACATATTTTCCAGTAAGCATGCATTACTGTTTCCAGGCTGAAGTCAGTCATCCAGCTACAGCTTAAAGTAGTCATGATTTACATTACTTAACTATTATATGATACAACAGCTGTAAAAATATGAAAAAATACAGTGTGACCCTCAATGTGTGTTTCAGGATCATGTCCATGACTTATCATATGCTGTTTGTTTCTCATGTTCTCTAGGGTCATTGTCCATCTACAATATTTGCCGTTACTTGATGACTGTGAATCACAGTGAGCAGGTACAGTACATGAATAGAATTTATTCTATAGATTTCAGATCATCTATACTGTCACAGTTCATTGATATTTTCAAAATCCTTTCCAAAAATAAATGATTTATGACTTCCGAGATAAAACAGATAAAGTGAAATTGATGTTGGGAGGAAAAAAATTTAGGAGGCAGAAAGTGAATTGTGAGAAAAACGCATCTCCTAGCAAAAGATGAGTATGTCCAACATGCATATAAACAAGTCCCTATTTCTGATACCTAATAGCACTATTTATGCTCCTATTCAGGCACTGGAGTACCTTCTGTGGGCGAGTATCAGTCTGGAGCTGTCTGTCCCTTTGATGACAGCCAGATATCTGCCACTGATTACAGCTCTCTACTGTTCAGTCTGCCAGTGTTACTATGACAACCAGACTAAAGAACATGCGGAGGTGAAAGACATCTGAAACCACTCAAACAGTCAAATAAAAAGCTATTCAAAGTTTGATCTTAAAAGTTATTAATAAAGCTATTCATTCTGACATTGTTCAATCAAATATTAATCCTCATTATGATATTATTTTTTTAGAAATAAGTTGTAGCATTAATGAAGGGTTTGACACAATTTATACATTTTTGGGTAAAATGTACATTTTGTTGAAAAAAACAAAGATTTTAGAGCTTCTTAGAGTTACTCTCAAAGTATATTTCAGAGTAACAAAGTATTTTTGCAATTAAATAAACAACCATTTTTTATCTATTTATATATTACTTTTTTTTTTACTGATTTTAGAAATTTGCAAGAAGAGCCCTTGAAAAAATAAATAAGCTGGCTAAGCTGGAAGCATGGACTGACGGCACCAACGAAGAAGCTCAGAAAGGTTACAGAGAAGCTTCTGTGAAGGTCAGAGACTTCTGTTCCAAAGGAGACAATATAAAATGCAGCAACGCAGTAATTGGCCCTTTCATATTCATTATATTTGAGCTTTTATCACACCTTTACATGTTTCAGATCATCAAACAGATCTTACTATCAGGCAAAGATCATCCAAGTGATCCAAAATGAACCCTATTACACTGTTTGAGATGTAGTTTGGTCCACTTTTCTTTGTAAAATTGGTATTGATCAGTCAATTTAGAGGGTTCCTAGCATAAACACCCTTGCTGGATTAACTAAATGAGATCTAGTCACACTTATTCTGGTAGAGACCAAAATTTAAGGTTCTATGAAATACAGCAGCTTCCCTCGATCCAAAGTTTTTTTTTCCTCATAATATGTGTATATTCTTTTTCCATTATTAAGTGAAATACAGTGGAACGCTTTATTAAAATATATGCTGATGTTTTAAAAACATTTTTTAATTATCATGATTTTGTGGTCAAAGCTAATTAAAAACAAGAGTTAATACTAGAATTATTACATCAGGCCAATGAAAGACATGTAAAACATTTGCATAAATGTTATTTTTATTCTGACAAACATGTGAGAAAGGAATGGGTGAACTAATTTAATTTACATAACTGTGAGAAAAAGTGCATAGAGAAAATATGAAAGGGGATAAATATAGTTTTAAACATAGATCTATTCAGTTATTACCTGTAATAAAAGATGAACATAAGATAAAATCAAAAAAAGGTTTAATGGAGTTAAAATTACAACTTTTTTTCTTCTCTTTCCATATTTAGCTCGGTGTTTTGGTGTTTAAGCGGGCCGTCTTTGAAAGCAGAAGAAGACCTGAAGTCACACTTAGAGCCAAAACCAAAAGCACCCTTAAAGACATCCCCAATGTAAAGTGTTGTTCATGTTTCTTGTTATATTTACCAATGGTAAATCTCAACTTCAAATGAAGAGTAGCTCTCATTAATCCAGCTACAGTTTTAATACTGAAAAATCTTGATTGTTATTCCCTTACATTTCTATGAGGTGTTTGGGACTGTGTTAATCGGATACTGTATACTTTGGATTTGTATGTTTTATCTGCTTTACCAAAACTTTCAAATTTCCTTTCTAAACCAAACAAAACTCTGAGAGGCAATTCAACATCTCCCCCAGGCCCCATGGCCTCGTACCCTAACAGAGCAGATGCTGACTGGCCAGTTTGACTGCACTGCTGGACAATTTCTGGCCATTTTGGAGTCACTTTGGGACAGCAGCACACGTCCACTGCAAATACAGATGCCAGATAATGCAGAAACACTAGAGGTGGTCCTTGAGCTCCTGTCTGCTGGCATGAGCATCTTATCTGGTTAGTGCAATAAATACAACAACCTCCGTTATTTTTAACAGTACAATAATAAAATTATAAATAATGTATTCAGTATTCTAAAGGTTTTACTGTGAAATGTCTTTTCATATTAACGTTTCCAAAGGAGTCACAAGTACCAGTAAACGATGCGATGATCAACAATGTCTATCTCCTAACATACTGACATCAGCTTCCACTCTAATCAATTCGGCAATTAAAGGTAAGTCAGTGACGGCAGGTACATCATCCATCTTATGTAGGAGGTTATATGCATCAAGGTATTCAATAGTTTGAAATATGTATGGATTCAAGGGGCTAAAATGTCAAATTATTTAAAGAATGGGGATGAGTGTCCCATCACACGTTCACCTGGATCTGGTTTTCCTTTGCATAAAGCCAGGGTTTCTCTTCCATCTCTAAAAGCGTGAAATTTGAAATCAGCAAAATTTCAAGCAATTATACTGCTAAAGAAATGACAACTTTATTGATTCTAATGAACTTTTATTTGATTTCTTTTTATTAGACATTCTTCCAAATTTGGTGCATGATATTGCAAACACTTTTATTGCCATGACGACTGTGATGTGCAATTTATTTTTGCTGCCACATTTTCTATGATTGATTTGAAAAGGTTAATAGCTAAATGTTCACGCTACAAGCATTGATAGATATTGCTCCTTCTGTATATTCAGACTAGTTCTAACTTCACTCACAGCATAGCTTAGACTTTTTAGTTGTCAAATCCATGTAACGCAATCAAAGTTGAAAATGAATGATATGAATGCTAGTAAATTAACTGTTAAAGTCAATATGACACATTACTATGTGATCAGATGATGGTTTTTGTACTGAAACATTTTCTGAGTAAAGAAAATAGAGTTCATGAATGTAACATAATGGTTCAACAGGTGAGAACAAGGTGTCAGTCATGTCTGCAGTGAGATTCATCAAACTGTTGTTTAAGTACAACCAGCCAGAACCGTTCTCAGAACTCACCAAAGAGATGCTGCACCATTTGTCTGTAAGTTACTTGAAAGATATCTGCTGTTATCTTATGGATATAGATGCATCACCAAACCTACCAATGTTCTATTTTGTTCCATCTTTGTTAAATGTGTTTTATTAAGTAAAAAGGAAAAAAAAAAGAAAAAGATTTTAATATAAAAAACTGGTTTGAAGAAGAAAAGACACATATCTATATGTGTGTTTGTGTGTGTCTTTTCTTTTTAAACTTAGTTTTTGAAATTAAAATATTTTTCTATTTTTTCTTGAAAGAAGTGTATTGATTTATTGAGTTCTTTATTTAGATTATGTACTGTCTTTTCCCACGAGTAAGTGTGAGAATAAATTCTTTCTCTGCCTCAGGGTGTGGAGGGTCAGCCTTTCAGAAAGGCAGAACGTGAGCTGGCTTTACTGCACAGTTTCAAAAACCTGCTGTTTTCTCAGAGAGACAATCCTAAAGAGGACAAAAAAGGTGATAAACAGATAGCATGAAATTTGCTGGTTTTCGAAGTATGCTTTACTTGATTTTCGTTTCTTTTTTTATTATAATGTTTTGACAGACACAGGAGGATTTTTATCCTCTATGAGCAATGAGTTTGTTGGCCTGGTCGACACACTGCATTTGTCCACTTGTGGTTCTGACTCTGTAAGTTTCCTCTTTCTGTGTTTAAGTGATTATTGTGTTGAATGTTTTGAGGCACAAGACTAATGATTACAGAGAAGGGACTTTTAGATTTCAATGTTTTAGTTTTTTCTGTTTATGTATTTTTCTGCAGGAACTACAGCCAGATGCAGACCTTGTTTTTGATGCTTTGGTATTTCTTTGGAGGAAACTAAGAGTGATCATGCAAAGTCATCACCTGGAAGCCCCAGAATCTTTGCAGGTTCACCAGAAAATTGATTCTCACGGCAAGGTATCTGTTTGTGCAAAAGTAAAAATTAGTTTTTCTTTAATGTAAAATTGTGTATAAAGGCAAATTTAAGAGCTTGGTTCTTCAGACACTGTAAAAGAAGAAAAATGATTCAACCCTTTTCCTTGTTATTTAAGTTTCTTGTTGATCATGTTTGCAGTGTCTGTGGTGTCTGTCGGTACTGTGTGAGGTGGCCTTTACCTGTGAGCTGGCAAATGTTGACTGTATAATGTTGGCAGAGATGGTCCTTTTGTTGGGTAAACAGCTTGATAAAGCAGCCGACCATAGTAATCAAACTGAGGGGTCAGGTGAGTGTCTCTGTTCACTTAGATGTAGACAAACAGGTATGGATTGTGTCTTCCAGACTTAGGCTGAAATTCTTCTTTCTTCTCCTTATGGCAGCTTGTGGAGGATATGTTGAAGTGAAGCTGTGCTCTTTTTCTCCTTTTCAGGTTTGTGAATGACTAAAGGTTTTTTCACCTCAACCTAAACATTAATGTTTTACCAAAGAATTTTATGTCATAGACGAACAAAAAAAAAAAGCCAAAAGTTTCTTAGAAATGCAAATCAAAAATGTGACTTTGGCTTGGCCATTTTAATCAAATTAGGTTACTTTATCTATATTTTACATACTTAGTTTATTTCATCTTCATATTAACTAAAACCAGCTTTCCTGTACTTGCTAAAGAAAAATATCCACAACAAGCTGCTGTTATTATATCATGTTTCACTACAGGAATGGTGTTTTTTCAGGATGATGCAGAGTGTTAAGTTTCTGAGACCCTAGCCTATTCTTATGGAAGCTAAAGACTTTATTTTGTCCATCAGACCAGAGCAGCTCCTTTTAAATCCTGTAATTATAGTGGAATCAAACAACACTTAGATGGGTTATATTAATTAATTAGTCAAATGTTTGTATATTTTTCTCATTTTGCTTTCAATTCATTTCATTTTTTTATGTTTGTTTATTAGAAGTCAAACAAAGAGCTGCTAAAGAAGGTGTGTGAAGTGACGACAAAGGGTCTAAAAGCCTTGTCAAAAGGTGTCTCTGCTCTAATTCCACCAGATCAATCAGCCATCACCGACACTGCCTGGATACAGGTAAGCAGATGACCTTTCTGTTCTTACAAAGTGATGTAAAGCTGTTATTTCTTACTTCAGCAATGTGGATTTAATTTAGAAAATAAAAGTTTCATTTATTAAACTGAAATTTAACAAAAATAATCTTTTCTGCTAGAAATACACATCCCTTCGTCCATCAAGTCTATCTTCAACACCATCAGAAGAACAAAGTAGAACAGATGAAAACACTTTAAAGGTAGAAGAAGAAGGAAAGGAAACTACGAGAGAGTCTGAAAATAAAGGCCATCAAGACACAGAGTCCAAGCGTTTGTTTATTCTGGTGAAGGACCTACATCTAGAGATGAATATCATCTACCACAAGGCTTCTGTCAAGTTACTGCTACTGAATGAAGGTTTGATTCACAGCGAAAAAGAATTGTGCTGAAACTAAGTGCTGTTTGGAAACCTCCTAATCCTTTGAAAATTACCCACCACGTGCTCATTAAAAAACTAGAACCTCACCCAGAACATTTCTGCATCGAAAGGTTAGTTCCGAGGCTTTCTTTGTCCTTTGTAGTTTCAGAGTCGGACCTGTTGGATCGCATCAAGAGGAACAAGGTGTCCAAAGCTCATTTAATGATCCAGCAAGCATCAGCGGAGCACACCAGAGGAGGACCAAATGAAAGTAGCAAGATCAAAAGTCTGCTAGAGGTTAATTGACATTTAGATTAGTTCATTCATTTATTTCAAAACAATCCCTTTCAAATATAAACCTTAAATCTGTTGTGGGGAAAAATGTCTTTCTCCATGTGAATTGCATTAATTCTACACTTATCATAAAGTGTCATTAATAGGCTTTCTGAAAAAAACTTTGAACCTGTGTGTTTATCGTTTGGTTCTAAATTAGCTTTTTTGCTGCAGATAAACTGAAGAAATCTTAGCCAACTAGTCATATTTGATAGAATAGGTAAAATATATGAAAACTTATGAACTTTCCCTTTGTGTAAATTTGACATGTAACAAATAGCCATTTCTTTTACCCAATGGTCAAGAGGCAGGACAAGGCCCAAGTTTACCTTGTCACCATGCACAGAGAGCAGGATGGGAAGCGGTGTGAACCAAAAATACTTGTTGAGGTCAAACAGTTTAAATACGTTAAGGAAAAACCAAAGATGGATATGTGGAAAAGTAGTTAAAGTAACATCCACTGTAAAGTATGGTGAAGGATCTGTAATGCTGTGGAGGAGGACTGTTGCTTGTACAAAAGTGTTACTAGGACAAGGGTCAAGGTAGAGGCTTTGTGAAAGTGAAAGTTTTCAAATTTCTAGAGTGGATTTATGTATTTGCAAAAAAGATGTATATTTGTATTAAGGATCTAAACATTTATAGGATTGTCTGCTGATAGAAAAAGCATTATAGAATAAAGTAGATTAGTTAGTTATTTACCTAGGATGTCCATGTATTTCCTATAGAAAGCCACCATCCTGATAGAAAAAGCCGAACTGGAGGAAAGAACAATATACATGGCCAATGTTAAGAATCCCGCCCAAAAGAAGGACAAAGCAGGACCTGGAGAAAACTCCCCCCCGCCTCCTCCAATTCTAATCTCCCGAACAGACCACTCCTTTATTTTTGCTCCTGCGCCATATGACTTGGAAAGACAGGTGAGATTTGCATATCATGAGCCAATTTTCCACTCACTCTACACTATTCCTGTCAATCATAATTCCCTTTTCTTTAGGTGAGCTGGTACCAGCTTTGTGGGCGAACTGTCCAGGGTGTTAACCAGAAAGTTCGCCTTGGTGACTGCAGTATACCAGGAACTGGGGTTATGGTACTTTTTAGCTTTTGGCATTTTGTTTCACATATGAGTTTTAAAGGTGGGTGTTTGTAATCATTAATATCTTAATTCATGTAATTCATGAAGCACATTTATGTTTTAGATTCCGGTGGTTTCTGGTGAGTGTCTTCTCACTGCAGAGGGTCTGCAGTCCAACCAGAAGTATGTGTTTGCTGTAGCAGCCTATGACAGCCAGGGAAAGCTACTTGGCGATGCTGTAGGGGATACAACATTACCTATACTGGCATGCATGCCTGTCCCGCTGCTTTCTACATGGGCTTACTTGGCTCAGGTAAATATTTAAGGTTTGCCAAGCAGAGAAAAAAAGGCAAAAGAGGAACATACATGTGCATGAGGCTTTGTTGGCTTCTCTCTCAGGTGGCATTTCAAACAGAGCAGTATGCTGTGTGTAAAAAAGCCTGCAGGAAACTGTGGAGTCATTACACAGATCCAGACTGTTTGTCCAACAGCCAACACAACAGATTTGCTTCCACTGGGTGAAAATGGAAATATATACAGTTTGCTGTTTCTAACTTGGTTTTTACCTTTCTACATTTCTAATCAACTTTTCCAAATCCCAATTTTCAAGGCTTCAAATGGAAACAGTGCAGCACTCCTCTTCTCACCTTTGCCAGATGTTCTTGGCCTCCATCTTCACTGAAACAGAAATCAACATTCAGCAGGCCTCATTCCACTGGTGTTCATTCAGTAACAGTGGGCCATTTATCTGGGAACAGGTGAAAATTTCACAATGTCCTCTGTCAGCAGCGCAGCCTCAGACCATTAAAGCACCACAACCCTTGACCATTGATAAGAAGTTCTTGTTGTCAGTTCTGGGTTTTCTCCTTTTGAATTTACACCTGGATGTGTTTTTTTTTGTTGCTCCATCTCTTTCTTGGTTGAATCATAATTATTTACCTTAAATGAGGCCGGCAAGGTCTGTGGTGCTTTAGAGGTTGTTCTCTCACCTTTCGCCATATGCTTGAGGAGGAAATTAGGAATAAGGGAACTAGCAAAAATCCCAGACTCCTAATAATGAATTGCTTGTGTGAATACAGGAAGCCAGATTGGCAGAGTGCGAGCGGATGCTGTTGGCCGTTGACTTGTCGATGCATTTGAATGATGGTAGGACTGCTTTACGAGCTGTAGCTATCTGCTACAGGCTTCTGGCTCCTCTGATCTACCATCAGATCTCTTGCGATCCTGTGGTACAAGTACGCAACAATGATTAAAAATGACATCTGTACATTTAAAACCTATTTAACACAATTTACAGGCTTTTTGTTTGGATGTTCAGGTGCTTAGGAAGTGTCTGGTGGTTTTGGAGGAGAATTCCTCTCTTCTAAAACAAAGATGGACCGGACACACCTCAGAGTCCCTTTTGCACATGGTTGCCTGCATCACTTACTACCTGTCAAAGGTTTGTTTGTTCTGCATACAGCTTCTGATTCATTGAAATGACTGACTTTTTAGAAATCTTCCCCCTTTTAAAACAGTGAAGGTATATTTTTAATCTTATGTTATGTTCCTTTAGGATCCAAAATTTAGGTGAAATTAAAGGCTTTAATAATCAGCTGTCTCTGTGTCATCATCTAACGTGTTCTGGACTTCATCTAAATGCAGAGTGCTCTCTAGGGTGCTTTTTGCTGAAACGGAATCAAACTATTTTCATGATAACATTCACAGTCGGTTGTAGATAATATGTGCCTGCTTCTCCACGGGGTATGGCTTACACACCTCACACGTTTCTGTACATGTGTACATATTGATGAGTTAAAGAAAGGAGAAAACACTAATTCACAGGGTTTAATATTACAAAAGCTGCAGCACATCTTCATAAAATACTTTCAGTCTGTAAAGCTGTGTTGTGATCAGCTTAATCAGTAAAAAAACGAGTTGATGAACAGATTTTTTTCAGTATGATTCTTCTCATTGTGAGCCTTTTGTCTTGTTTGTGAAGCCAACATGAAAGGGACATATTGAGGACAAAACATCTTAAATAAAGCCTTCCAGCTGTAAGGCCAAGGTGCAGCTACAGGGGTTTCTGAGTTTTCTCTGGTGGTTTTGATATCCCTGTCTTATATTTATTGCTTTTGCTCATTTCAGTTGCAACATATTTAAAATGATGCATTTGATGCCCTGTAAAAAAAAACTCAGAGTTTAAGACAGCACGTTCATTAAATGAAATGTTTTTTTTTTGTCTTTATAACTTTCTAAACTGATAAATCACTGCTACCAAGGTAATCATTAAAAGCAACAATTTGGATGGGGGGGGAGGTATGCGTTGAGATGCACCTTTTAAAAATGCATTTATTTGATTACGTTTGAATTACTTCTATCTACATCAACAGCAAAGTTCATGTTTAAATATCCTGTTCTCACAGGTTCTGCGTGTTTCTGGGAAATATCAGTCTGCTGCTG
Source organism: Jordanella pulchra (assembly GCA_034780135.1). Classification (NCBI taxonomy): domain Eukaryota; kingdom Metazoa; phylum Chordata; class Actinopteri; order Cyprinodontiformes; family Cyprinodontidae; genus Jordanella; species Jordanella pulchra. Next base: position 16,891 of record JAUZNJ010012110.1, read on the forward strand.
CTGTGCTTGATTGTGGCCGCAATCTGCTCCAGGAGGTCTTTGATGCACATTTTAAACCTAGCAGACTTCCCTCCCAAACTGGGAGTGTAAAACAAGAGGTTTGACAACATATATGTGTCATGATTTCAGAATTCTTAGAATCATATCGATGTGGTTATAACGTGTGAATATTAAACAGTTCTGTTTTTATATGTTTTGGATAGGATAAAGCAGGTGATCTAGCTGCAAATGATGGCCAACGGAAGATATGCCACCAGATCAAAGCACTGCACGTGAAGAACATAAAAAGCATTGTCTCAGAGGAAGAGCTTAACAAAGACACTAGTAAAAACATTTTTCATATAGAATAAATATATAAAATACATTATGCTGCATAAAATGTGACCTGATCTCTAGTGTTTAAGACCACCAATTTCAAATTCACGTGCTAAACTCTTCATGTCTTTTGTATTATTTCTCCATAAATGAGTTTTTCCCTCTGAGGACTCTGGCTTCCACCATTAGGAATTCCCCTCATCTACACGTTCGGACTATAGTAGATGAGGTGAATTCGATGGATGTTTGTAGCTAATAGGGGTTCTGGTCGATTACCGTGCAATTCAAAGGCAAAACAGTGCAATGCAAAACTCATTCAGTGTCCAACTATATAGAGTCCTACTCACCATTATTGGAACCCCTTCATGTTTTGCATAGCTGAGTGAATATCTTCAGAAATAAATGGAAATTTTCAAAACTTAAATCAGTAGTATCTTTCAATTTGAGGTCCAAAGTAATTTAACAAAGACAATTACCATTTCACCATCAATATTTTAATTGCAACAAAACAGAAAACCAGCATGTGCACTAATATTGACACCCCTCCTTAATATTTGGTTGCACAGCCTTTGGCAGCAAT
>JAUZNJ010012121.1:0-17785 GCA_034780135.1 Jordanella pulchra
TACAATAGTCCAGCCTTGAAGTAACAAACGCATGGACTAGTTTCTCAGCATCTCCCCTGGACAGGATGTTTCTAATTGAAATGAATATGTGCTTTATATTGTAATAAAGATGCATTTAAGGTTACTGTAAAAATATTCACATAAAATGCAACATTTGGCTTTTCTCCAGCTTTTATGAGTCCAAGTCGTTTTTACTCTGTGTGCAGAATGTTTGTACATTTCCCTATCAGTAGTAGTTTGGTGATATTACTAGTAATAACGACAGAAGGTAAACAGTATCAGTCTGTTGAAGAGTCAATCTTTTGAAGAGTTGGTCATGTCCTAGTGATGGGGGGGTGGGGGGGGGGGGTGGGGTCAACACTGGAACACAGACGCCTTGTTTAGAGTAAAGCTTGAAAACTACTGACTTAGTAAGAATCTTTACAGTATTTTTAGTGTCTTGAAACTTTAAGCATTGCTGATAAAAACAAATAAGTAATTCATCTAGATTTTATGTGGACAAAAAGATGACATGTCCTGTAAACGTTCGCACTGCTGGTGTCCAAAAACATCACGTATTTAGTCAGCATCTGGCTGCATGTTGTTGTACTTGATGAGGAAGGTCTGTAATGTTCTGCATGCGACACTTTAACCATAAGATACAAAGTGAGAAAGCAAAACACAGGCTATCAAACAGATTTTAAAACCATTCATTTGTAAATTATGGGAATAAATATATGTTTTTATTACAAAAGTTGAACACTTTGTAGTAAAACCTCAATAACGGAGGTCAAACGTTTCCCGTCAGCACCAGGTTTGCTCACACTGTAGTTTGGTGATATTATTGACCCATTAGATCTCCTTCAAGCAGAGATGTTCAGAAACACAGACCTTCTACTCCCTCCACTAACCTTCTATGGGCTCTAGAGGCTGACCAGGCCACTCCTGGACCCTGACATGCTTTTCAGAGCCACTCCTTTGTTGCCTGGGATACCGAGCCATGTTCGATGATCAGTGCTTTTGTTTCATGACCCGGGTCTTTATTCCTTCACACGGATCAGTCGTCCTAGGAGAACAGCCCCAGAGCATGATTCTTCCCCCGCCATGCTTCAGTGTAGGTATAATGTTCTTTGGATTTAACTCAGAACCCTTCATCCCACAGAAAGTTTTGTTTTCATCGGACCACCATATCTATTCCTCTGTAGTAAACTGACCTGGACAGTGTTCAGCAGCAGGACATGCAGCGTCTAACCTCTGTTCGTCTGCTCGTCATTCGAGGTCAGACCATAATTCATCAGGTCCCTCTCTGTGTTGCTGGGATGTTTGCTCTGTTCTGATCCTGCTGTCTCCATAGGATGAGATGGCCCAGCTGATTTATTCTCACCAACCTTTGTTTGTTGTAGTTTTAGGCTGTGGACAGGAGTCTTTTATCCAGAATAAGTTCAAGCTGAGGCCATTGTTACAGGAAACCAGTAGAGGACAGAGGAGCATCTTAAAGGAGGCCCAGAGAACTTGCCTGTTTGTTATTGTACTTATTTTACACCATAATTTACAAAAAAAAACCCTCAATGGATCTTGTTCCTTGTTTTGTCTCGTAGTTCAAATGTACCTTTAATGAAAATGACTGAGCTTTCATCCTTATAATCAGGACTTGGATAATTAGCGGTGGACTGAATCCTTCAAAGGTTCTGGCATCAACTCCTTTAGGGAGACAATTGAAGATCCTGCATAGAATAAATCTCTCTCCTGAGGTCAGACACAGGATGAACTCTGCACTGTCCGAGCTCTGTGCTAAATGTCGGTCCGTTTATTCACTGTTTGTGGAACCGTCCCCATATTAATCAGTACTGGGCTGTAATAGATCAGGATGGCCCGGGGATCTTCCTGCTGACATCGGTAACTACAGCCTCCTACAGCTTCCACTTCATGCCTCTTGGACCAGTGATGAAGCGCTCAGCCTTAACCAGTGGAAGCAGACTGACTGGTTCACTCCTGTATGAAGCCTTTTCTGCAGCGCTGAAGGAGAAGCCATTTTCATTCGGGATCCATTCCTGTCCTGTTTTACTCCACAGGTTTGTAAAAAAAACAGCCTGAAAGTTTACCGTGTCCAAAATAAGCTGAACTTTTGCTTTTTATGTCGTTTGCCAATTGTTTATCATATTTTCTCAAATGTTTACCTTCTAGGTTATTGATGTTACTGGGATTTATAGTTTGCTCTCTGCTTTGGAAAAAAGATCAATAAATATGTTAAAAATAAAATAAAAGTCCTTTCAGGGTTTTAAATACGACAGGTTTGGTTTATGTTTCATCTCGTAAATAAACACGTCCAGCTATTAAACATGTTAATGGAGGATCTAGAGCCACTGGAAAAAAAACAAACAGCTATTTCATATTTAACTTTTAAATCATGCAAGTATGTATTTATAATCAGATTTAGGAATTTGGTAGAAATAGGATTTGAAAATAAATGTTCAAATTCTAGCATTTAATAACAGATTAATACATACAATTCTTTACTATTTCTATTTATAATGTGCCATTAAAAGGAGCTTTTCAAAGTGCATGATTAAGATGTTGAATTTGAAATGGCAGGTTTTCTTTTTTAATAACTCGAGATGTAAACAGGAAAGAAATCATTGCTTCTGGAAAATAAACATAAAGGCCATGAAAGAATCCCAGAAACCTGCAAAACGATTGAGTGGAAAAAAAGACAAAGTCATTCAGTAAAAGATCTGAAACCAAACTTCTTTAAATTAGAAAAGGGAACACTTACGGAAATTGATTTACAATCAATTCACTTTGAACAAGGCGACGGAGCAATGAAGGTGAGGGGAGCTTCAGCACAGAAGCAACATGCGACCCGAATCCCTGCAGGGTTTGTTTCCCCTCAAATGAACGAAACCTTTTCATCCTTCCTGCTTTAGACCAGGATCCAGACTGGAGCACAGAAAGGCTCAGCTTCCTGTGCAACAAACCCAACATGGATCTAAAGCAGCATCAGCCGCCGCTGAATTCACAACCGCCTTTGAGCCAAACAGTCCAGCAGTTCATCGAAATTAGGTGACAACCTAAAAACATTCAATCACATGTTGTTGTTTTTTATAAATAACACTTTGCCGGAATAAAGGGCTAATTTTCCAACACATTCCTAACTACACTCAGCCCATCCAATCCCCTTCTAGAGACAAAAGATTAGCAGAAATGATCCAGGATTTACTGCTAGATGCATCATCTGCTCCTTCTGGCTTATTATGGTTGCAGCAAAAAGGAAGTAAAAGTCAGACAACAGAAAGTCACCACAGTTCACAGCCTATGATCAAAAATATTCTGAAAATCCTCTGCAAACAAAACAGGAAATCTCCACAGATGCAACCCGGCTGCCTATTCACCTCACAGCCACATGTAAAACCAGATCTATATAGATATATATAAATATCTATATAGATCTGGTTTATATATATATTTATATATAAAATCACACTAGATTTATATGTACATACTTACAAACAAAGCAGGAAAACAATAAGTTAAATCTTACAAAATCAGCAGACTGTACAAACAAAAGGCATCTGGGACGAAGCTTTCCAGCACATGGGGGGGGGGCAGACAGTTACACGCTATACGTTAACGCAGCCGAGCACCATCTAGGATGGTCAGTAGCAGCTGGCGCTCACAGTGTCTTCAGTCAGCTTCAATCCAACCCATCTACACCCTCGGTGAAAGTAGCCATGACAACAGTGGTACAGAGGCAAATAAAGGACGAGTCCGTGTAAACTAAACGCAGGCCTAAGGACCAGGGGGCGGGGCTTTGACAAGGATTATTCCCCATCGCCTTCGTAGCTCCCGATTCACTTTGGAGACAAATCCTGCAGGGAGGTAAAGGGCGAGTTGCTAGAAGACGACGGCGACACGCCCTCCATTTTCCCCGGGGAATCCGTGGACGAGCCGATGCTGCTGAGACTCCCGTCCATTAAATCTGGAGAGTTACTGAAGGGCGAGAAAGAAAAACAGCAAGTCAATCAAAACTGAAAGAACTTTTGAAGCTTTTCCCTCCAAGTTAATAGGAAAGAATAAACTCATTTATGTTTAATGTAGAAATCCCGTTCAGTTCTCTCGACTGTGACCGGTCGCTACGTAGCTTAGCATCACCCTCAGTTTCTATGGGGAAGGTTATTATGCAGGGATGTTTGATGCAGATTATAATAGATCTTCATGATTCTTTCATCCTTCGAATCAGACATGGATGGTTTGTAAGTTAAACACTTATTGCTGTATTTATTCTCAGAAAATACACATCTGGGATCATCTTTTCCAACCAGTCGGGTTTATCACAGATCTTTTCTTGTTTCATTGATGTTAAATAAAAACCAATATACTGTTACGACATTTTTACAACCAAATCCAATGTTTTCCAACCTTTAATTTGAACAAATCTCAGGCTATTATTGATTTATTTAAAGGTTAAAGGTACATCAGTAAAACTGGAACCAGAACCACATCTGGACCGGTCCAGGTGTGGTTCTGGACAGAAATCATGGGCTCACATATCCTCCACTATATTTTGCCGAGTGGTTTCAGCTTTGCTTTCCCAGTTGTCTTTCTCAGCTGCCGATTGCCTCCATTACTGGTTTCAGTTCAAAATAAATCAATCATTTATCAGGCTGATCAGTTCGGTTGTTGCCTCAACATGAAAATCACTTTGTGAACCGAGCGGTATCGGCTCATTACCAGGAACCGAGATCAGACAGGTTGGACACATCTGACGACAGCATGGTGGTGGTACCCTGGAAGAGTCTCTTAGGCTGGCTTTCAGTCTCCATTTCCCCTGCAGGGGAGAACAGACATTTCCAGAAAGTTAAGTGATATTTAACAGGTGACTAACTTCTACATTTATTGGCTTTGCTTTAACTCAGCACAAAACACTGATTTTCTCTGCAAATGTTCATAATTTCCTTCCACAGAAACAGCAGAAAAACATCAATATAATCTGAACTAAGACTAGTTTATATTTATTAGAAAATCCTTTTAAGAGTAAAATTCATCCATCTTACAAAATGCAGCTAAACAGCAAAGTTTCAGAGCAGAAACTTCAATGAAATCTTCTTAGATTTTCTTTCAGATTTTAGCAGAAAAACGTTCAGTAACTAAAGCGCGTCTGACCTTTGCGTTTAATGGGGCCAAGGATGCTGGCTCTGATGCAGTTTATTGGACTTTGGCTCCGTCGGCTGAGGAAGGAAGAAGCATCCAGCAGGTTACTCACAGTAGAACTGATCATCAGCGGGTTACATGCTACACGTTTGGTCAGTCAGCAGCTCCGTTTAAAACAATGACATTCATTTCTTCACTGGCAGCCACATGTTGCACAAACTTCCTCTAAAGATCATTAACTTTAGTTCAGAATTGGATGAAAAGCTGGACTTGTGTCTGAACTTTCTCTGATCCAAAGGAACATTTATTCTCCCTGAACGTTTCATGGAAGCAATGCTGCAAAATGTCTAAACCTGCAAAAACCGACATCTGTCACCAGAACTTCAGAGTCGGTGATGATCCAAGACAGAAGCGCTGATTTCCTGACACCGACTTTAACAGCAGATGGCGGGGAAGTCATTTTAAAAAGCTTCTGTTTCGTAAACGTTTAAAAGATCAAAACTACAACTTTTTATCAAAACAATCTACAGAACATTTAGAATAGAAATAAAAGTATTGGTTTTGTTGAATAAAAGAAAGTTTAAGAAAAGTGGTTTTAGACATTTTGACCAAACAGACAAACGTTTACTTGTAGTTTCGCCGCCACTGATGTGAAATAACTGCAGTAATATTAGGCTGAAGTCAGGCGCTGCTGGATTCTAGCAGCTCTATGATGGAACTTCAACATGGATTCAACTCCGCGTTTCATTTATCAATTTCAATCCTCCCCTCAAAATAATTTGCAAAATATGGTGGAAAATAAGTATTTGGTCGGTAACAAAAGTTCATCTCAATACTTTGTTATCTACTCTTTGTCAGCAGTGACAGAGATCAACGTTTTCTGTTTGTCTTCAGCAGGTTTTCACACTGTTGCTGGTATTTTGGCCCCTTCCTTGGACAATTGGTGGCTGACAGAACACTTTTCCCCTGCTGTTCAGCTTTAGTTGCATCGGAACAATTCAGAATGCCTTTAAGGAAAACAGAATCGCTTCCATTTCAGAGAACTATGCATGAACTGAAATCAGAGGCGGTTTGTCTTCATTCTCTGTCCATGAATAACTCATCCCATGGAAGCCATGATAACCGGCTGCTTAGCGGTGCGTTTGCTACAAGACGTGTGGAGGATTTCTGTTTAAGAGGCTCTAGAACTTTGTGCAGAGCTTCTATTCCTTTCAATGATGATGGTTACAGGTGTAACTTGGTGAATATATTTCATTAAATTACACCATTCTTACAACATTCATTCATGATGAAAACAGATCAGAACATCAAAGTCGTGCACCGACCTGAACCGCCGTGTGGGGCTGGGTATTGGGCTGGGTGTGAGGCCGTTGCTGCTCACAAGTATTTGTAGCGACGGAGAAAAACACTGCTTCTTGAGGGAGAGTGCAGAAACAAAAACAACAACATAGGGATGAGGTCATCAGATGCTGCGCAGACAAGGAGCTAATATCTAGAAATAAATCTGCTCTCAAAGCGAGGGATGCACTGATCCACGTTTGGATTTAGTTTCTGCAGATCCTGATACTTTCAGACACCAGACATCCGTTTGATTTAATGTGATCATCATGTAGTGTAGATTTTTTAATTTAAATAGGCCATCATAAACTTCTCTATACAAGCAAACACAGATTAGAATGAAAGGTCAGAGAAGAAAGTCACTAAAACAGTTAGAGTCCTAATAGAGTGATTCTATTAAATCAGAGACAGTTTCCCTTAAAGACGTAAACTTCTCTGCTGTTCAAGTCATTTTTTAACCCAACTTAGATGTATTATAGAAGTAGAGTGAATAGATTGAGCCCATTTTCACGGATCCCTGGTGTGGAACTTTCCTCAATATGTGGACTGTTACAGTTTTTACATTTAGATCAGTGCAGCTCTACTAAAAACACCAAGTTAATGAAATGAAACTAAATGAAACAGATAGTAAATAGAGAAACGATTGTTAATCTATGTACCTTTTTTCCTATTCCTCTGGTTGGGGACGGCGCGGGCGACACAGGCACAAAGTCTATCCTCTTTGGAGACGAAGAAGCAGACTTCTCTAAATCGTTGTCACTCTGTAAATGCATCAGTATCCAATGTTAAGAGAAACATCATCTCATCAATGTTCAAACAGCAGTTTATAACAACTATTGTGGGAGTATTATACTACCAACTCAGCCTGGACTTGAAAGGCCGGTGGCCCTGTTAACTCCCAGTGTTTGGGTGTTCATCTAGCATGCTTTTACTCGTCCCCACTACATTCAGAGAGAGGAGCAGACGGCCTTGGGCCAAAGCATGCCTGTCAGAAATACAGCTGCGCTCGCTGTGAGGAACGCCCTTAAAACGCAGCCCATCCACAATAACACCAGCGGCTAAACTTGTTGTTCTTTCTTTACCAGGCTAAGGCTTTCCTCCCAGGAATGGCTCATTTGCATTGCAGCTTGAACTTCCCTGTGTGGGCAAAACACGCAGGTTAATGTTTTAGCATTTATATAAAACAAATTCTACGATCCAGCAGTGACAGGATCATACCTCTCATGAGCAGTTTCTCTGTTCATCACATCCACTCCTTCCTCCTGTCAGGGTTAACAGGAGGAACCACAGTTAAAAACTCTTTCCACTGCTTTCAGACTTCAAGCTGTAACTAAGGATGCACCCATCCACTTTTTTCACCTCCGATACTGATGTTGATATTTGAAGTGTATTAATCGGTCGATACCGATCCAATAACAAAAACAGCATTAAATTATTACCCAACAAATGATCTTTTGTCAAACTAGAATTCCCTAACATTAAGCAGCTCCAATTTTCTAAATACTAATTATCAAACCCTTTGAAACGCCTTGCATTATCTAGTCAGCAATAGTTACAACATGCTGCTTACTTGTTTGATCTGATGAAGCCTGGTACTGGGGACACGGATGGGCGACGAAGGGACCTGTACAACAGGGAGAACGCTCAGTGAATCGGACAGAAATGCAAAGATTATGACCGAATAGCAGAAATCTACCATGTTAGGTCTGTTGACAACTGTAGTGCTGTTTCTGCGACAGCGTAGCACCTCTCTCTGGAACACTTGAGTGTTATCACTGCAACAACAAATCAATGTGTCAGTTAGCCATCTTTCCATTGTAATAATGTTTCTTCAAAGTGCAGAAAAGGGAACTAATGGAGTGAAAGAAGACTAGTTTAAAAGAAAATCGATCAAACTATTTGAGAACCTCAATCCATTAATCATGGGAGCACTGTTTGATCTCCTCAGGTGTCCATCGCTCTGGACTAAGGCAGCTGGCATTTCCAGGTCCAGCTCCATCTTTTCTTGTGCCATGACTCCGGAGTTGTTCATTCTGCTTCACAATGCTGCCGGTCACGGATTCATGAAGCTCAAATGGCGGCTCAGCTCAGTAAGGCTACATTACTGACCCTCAAACTACAGACTTTACATGTTGGAAATGAATTCGTCCAGTCAATGAAACTAGAGTCAACATGAGAGAAGCCAACTAACACAATGTCGAAGACCCAGAGCGATGAGCAGGCCCCCCCCCCTCCTCTGAGAAACACGTTAACAATGGTTCCTAACCATCGCACAGTTTTATCTTCTGTATATGCCGCTCTGAACACACTATTCAAACGTTGATTATACTGTTATGGGCAATCAAAAACTTTCCTGATAGGTGGTTAGCATGCCGTGGCTACATACCACACAATGCCCAGAAGCTGCTAGCTGCTGACCCGTTAGTCTGTCGGTGAAAGGCGGCAGTCTCAGCGAAGAACCGGGTTGCAATTGCACTTTGCCTCCAAACATAAAACAGTTTTAGCTAAGCTAGGCTACTAGCTGATTCACATACAGTCCCACTGCTCATCGAGTCTAATGTGGACAGCGTGAAATGAACGGCGCTGCTATGAACTAACTACCATACCTCCTAGCTAGCTCAGCTCAGCTAGTGTTCCACTCATTTTTGCTACCTTGATGGTTGAGCTAAATAGCCGGAGAAGCTAACTAGCAATGTTAGCATTGAAGTGCCATCACTGTTCCTGTGAAGGTTTTCTTCCGCTAACCTGCTAAACCACTTCGGCGCACAGAACCAGCTAAACCCTGTCTAGCAAAAAATGTTGCCCTTAGAATCTACAGGATTATTTATCCCGTTCCTGCAATGTATGTACCGCCAAGAATGAACCAGAGTCCCATCAGATTACATTGGAGCTAGGAGTTAGCAGGAAACTTCACGCCCCTTTCAACGTTAGCGCAGCTGTCCAATGAGACCGCTCCGTCTGCCGGCGTGAGAGCAGAAAAAAATAGCCGATGGACTCAATGTTTGCGGGTTATTTTCTTCCTAAAAATAAGAATAAAACAAACAAATGCTCCATCCTTTTGGGGTAAATAGTTTGATCTTATGTCTTAGTTGTTTCAGGGTTACTTTTTAAGCAGGCATATTTCACAACAGCAGCGGAGGAAATGATCCTTTTCAGCTCCAAGTAGCAAATGGATTTTAAGTGTTGGAAAAATAATTAACAATCCCCACTTTTCAGTCAAATTCAGAAAACGGGGTTTTAGTCTGATTGAAAATAATTTCCTTGCAATTACATCTGTCATGTCTTCCTATTAACTCTGACCAGCCACACATTTATTAACCTTTGTTGATGATTGAGATATAACTCAGTTTTAAGAGAAACCACCCAAATTATGCTACAATTATAAACTCGAAGTTCCTGCAGTCATGAAGATGCCTTCCAAATAAGACGCTTTAAACTAATTGTAAACAACAAACCTTTAGTAGTAAACATAAAATGTTAGGCATCATATGCACTTTTATCTCATCAGTATTCATGAGCATTTTAACATTCTGAAGCACAACTGGAGGACACCAGTTTTTGGACAGTAGGAGGAAGCTGGAGTACCCTGAGAGAACCAGTTTAGAATGCTAGGGGAAAACATGAAGCTTCCAGGGCCTGCAGTACAACGGAAAACATACATGACTGAGGATGCATTTCTGCTTACCTGGACAGCAAGTGTAGAAGTGATGAAAGCCTGTAGTCAGTCTACATCAGGGCAGTAGTTCAAGGATGGCTTTACAGACAAAAAGGATTATCAAAGCTAAAGTCTTCATGTGGAAGGAATGGAGTAAAGAGTGCAGTGGGACCCATTCACAGCCTATTGTAAAAATTTAGTGTCAAGGAAACTGTGGGAATAAAGGATCTCCTGTAGCAGTTTGTGTTGCAACGGATCTAAAGATGCTTCTGACTGAGACTCTGCTGTCACTGATTTAAGGCACATTTTTAATCCTGTTGTGTTTGTTTTAACCTAGAACCCTATGTCACACATAAGTCAATCTAGCTTGATTTAGTAACTGAGATTTTACCAAGATGACCATTAAGCTTTAATTTCTCAGCAATTTAAAGTTATAATCCATTACTTACTCATCACAAGTATTTAAAGAGTCACTACAAACTGAAACAAAAGGTGCAACTAAAACATATTGAAGGACTATTGCTGACTGTTTTGGTGCCACACCTCAGGTTGGCAATAAAACTAAACTATTTCTGTGAGTTTAGCAGTTTTTCCTTTGTTCTTCTTAGAGCTGTAAACAATGAAACTTGTACATGTTAAACAATAACAGGCCCTTTTAAAGTGAACTGAACTAAAAAGATTCACCTGGTTCAACACACCCTTCTCTACTTTACTCCATCTAAATAAAGTTCCTTGAAATAAAAAATGGGCCACTTATATGTAGGGTCAGTTTCTGCCCAGTAAATGGTGCCTGTAGTGAAAATTACGTTTACAGTCCTGTGGAGAGGATCTGCAGGGTTGTTCTTTGTGCAAGCAAGAAAGTGGGAAAAAATAAAAAGAAATAAAGGTAAAAATCACATTAATGGGAGCAAAAGGTGAGATATTCCTGTTGTGGGAAATATTTTTTTAATCAACCCTGAGCATAAAAAAAGAAAAAAAAAGGCCAGCCAGCTGACTGGCAGTGAGCAGCAACAACGCAGGGCAGGTCGACGGTGCTCCAGCAATACAAGCCACTTGTTTAAGGAAATGTTCCCCTGTTGACCAAGGAGAAATTCGTTTAACACCTGCTTACATCTGCTGTTGAATGCGACAAACCTTTTTGTAGAACCGTGCAACTCAAAGGAGGGTGAGAATGTTTAATAGTCGGTGCAGAAAAGTTCAGGATTACAGCAAAATGTGAACAAGTTGGTTTGAACTGAAGGGACATGATACAAAAAGTTGAACTCAGTCCATTTCAAACATGGGTTCATTTCAGATCCCATATTTTTCCAATGAGAGAACAATCTGGAAACCCTGTTTAGGCAGCAATTCAATATTTTTCATCCAAAAACAAAAAAAAAATGCCTCAAAGCATTTAAAGATTCTCCATCTCTCAGTTTACAGATCCTGGAAGGACGTGGAGAAGAAAACCACATCAGAGAGACGATTCATCTCTAGAATGCCCGTTAGGGAGGACAGCAAACATTTAGGTGATTTTACAACAAAATAAGCCGGTTTAGAGGAAGCGTTCGTCCAAAAACGGACACATCAAGAAACCAAGAAAACTCCCTCTGTAAGAGCAAAACAGCCACAGAAAGTTCCTGCTAAAAGCTTCTTTTATAACAAGAGGTGGAACATATTTTTGGTAGCGTGTCGCTAATTAAGTTTTACTTTACGGTAGCAGCATTTCTCTGAATAAATTACTCAATTAAAAAAAAAAAACAACATAAAATTATCAGTGTGGGAACATAAAAGCGTCGTAGAAATTCAAGATGGGCTCGTTTCTGTCTAAGGCAATCAGTTTTCATGTGCGCACCCGTGTATCCTGAGCAGGATCAGAGTTTCATTATGACACAATAATCCAATATAAAAATGAATTGCAAAGGGGAAAAATCAACAACCCCACATCCAAAGTGAGCTGCAGTGCTTCTCATGCCTTGTACTTCTCCTTCCCCGTTTCACTGATGACGCAGATATGCTAAAACAGAAACAGCAAGGAGTTAATGTAGAAGCATTTTTGAAAGTCTACCTTCTTCCAATTCTTATTAGAAATTACAATAAAAAAACATGTATTTAAAAACATGAAGCCATGTAGTGACTTCATGTGATTTACTCATCCATAAAAATACTCACATTCAGATCTCTGAAGTACTCATTGTAGTCTAACGCGTACCCTACCACAAATTTGTCAGGGACCTCAAATCCTACAACTGAAACAAGAAAGGAAAGAGAAAATGTACTTAAACTGCTGATACCATAATAACTGAGCCATTATTGAAGGTTTTGATGTAAAACCTGAAAGGATCAGATCTGGAGCAAGGACTGGTGTTAACTTTGAATTTCTCTAATCGTGCTGCTAAATCTAAAGCCCAAAACAAACTTTAATTCAAAGTTTATTCTGTCTGCTTTACAGAAACAAATGAAACAGTGTTAAAAAAGAAAACAGCACATTTTTAAATGATCAGGTTAAATTTCTTAAATAGTGTCAGTGAAGTGGTGGAGGTGTTGTCTGTTAGGCATGCTACATGCTACATGCTACAGGAACATCCCTGAGCTGCTGTGGGGACACATTGGACTGCAGCTTCAGGTTCTGTTGCTCTGTGACTCTGCATTACATCCTCTGTGGGTTAATAATACCCATCGACATCATTTCCTCCCAACACATAACCCTCTCCTTATCCACCCTCCATTGTCTGTTGCTGCTTCTCTTTGTGAAGGAGGTGGCGCCCATGTCTAGCCTTCAGTAGGCGAGCCGTCGGTACAGCCTAGAGGTTGCTGGTGCATCACAGGTCAACACTGAAGGCAAAGCAGGGGAGCATTTAACCCAGCAGTGTCATTCAGAGACGGCAGGAGGAAGCTGGAGTACCCTGAGAGAGCTCCCACATCCAGAGAGAGAAAGTGTATTCTTTGTTTTCTATGCTGAGTTTGAAATCAATGTCTTCCTCTGTGAACGTCCGTCCAGCTCGCATCAGTTCAGTGCAGCTGATCAGACAATCACACCTCTGACCGACTTCAGGCGCCATCTTTAAAAAGTCTTTTTACTAAGTCACTCGACTTGACGGCATCTTCAATGCCAGAAAGTCTTATAAATAAATAAAAAGAATTACTCACAGGTTCTGTTTGTCTGAAATGAATTGGTAGCTACAAGTTTATCTCCTCATAGCGGCTCAGAGCTCGCCTGGTTAACAGCTTCTAGACAGATCCACCTGTGCAGCTCGTTTAACGTTACCTTTTCTAACACAGGAAGTATTCATGGATCAGTGCTGCTATGTTTCTTTTGTACGTCTGCTTCTGTCTCCTCAGCAGATGGCCGCTCACACTGAGCCTGGTTCTACTGGAGGTTTCTTCTTGTTTAAAGGGAGTTTTTCCTCTCCACTGTCACCACATGCAGCATGTCAATGATGCAACTCAAGTGAACAGCTACAGTCGCCGCATGCGAATCCTATAAAGCCAGGTCAAATACTGTAAACAATTATTCATAAACAAGTTTTTAGGTTGAGTAAAACTAGTATTTTGCTATGACTGTTAACTATCCTATAAGAAAAGACTAAATTCTTATTTTTAAATCATCCATAATTAATTGCAGGAGTCCAAGCAAACCTGTATGAAGAAAAGCCATTAACTGAGACACTTACAGTCCGGTCGGTAGCCGACACTCCTCGGTGTTCTTTTCACCAGCAAACTAAAGTAGAAATAGAAAAAAGATGAAACTGCTGCTCATTGCATGAGTCTAGGAGTAAAAGGGAGACGTTCAAATACCTCGCTACTTTCACCATTTTGGGGTTGTACTGTTTAAGCAGCTGCAGTAACGTCTTCATTGTCTTGCCTGTGTCGATGATATCCTGCAAACAAAGCATTAGAGGAGCTGATTAAAGTGGAATCAAACTTTTTAGTTTGTAACAGAAGGAGACGATAAATGAGACGATACCTCAACAATCAGGACGTTCTGTGTGGAAGAGAAGAACAGTTAATGAACATTTGAACACAACTCCAATCAATACACGCTGTGGTAGCAAAGTGATACCGACTTCTGCTAGTAGATATTAAAATAAACATTATAGAAAAAGGAAAAACAACAACATGACCAGCATGTAGAAAAATGAAAACGGTTGATTTTTTTTCATCTATATAGTCGTTTATTTTTATTCTTGTTAGATTTAAAAAGTGTGTCTGCTGTATAAAAGTGTGGCTATAAATACTTGAATAGTAAGAATAATCGTGGCTGGTGCCGCCAGCGCCGGACGCCTCGTTTCCACACTGACCTTTCCTGTGAGAGTGGACAGGTCGTCTCCACCAATCACTTTGATTTCGCCGGTCGACTGGTCGTTCTGGGAAGATGGGAAGGACAGTGAGCGCAGAGTTCACACGTTGCCACGGATGCAGCAAAAACAAACAACAATTAGATCATTAGAGGAAATATTAAATGACGTTACGACCCAAATGCTGCCTTTGTTTCCAACTAAATCCCTTCTTGATGTTACCAGAAATAAAAGCAGCCTAAAGCTTCAACAACATGAGCCACATCATCTGTGAAGACTCGTCTGAAATTTAACAATTCCGGTTTAAAAAAAACAGCAGAAGACAAAAAACTTTGGGAAGAAAAAGGTGGAAAATCGACTGAAGGTTAAACTGATGCAACTAAACAAGAACACAGACGACACAAAGCTGGAACCATGCGGAGCAGATCTGCAGATTCCTGTTAAAACATTGCTTTGAAAGCAGCACAGAAGGTTCTTACAGCTTTAAATAAGCTGATTTTCATTTAACACTGCATCACTGTGTGTCATCATGTCAAACAGAAGGACAAACACGATATAATGACTTCATCTGTTCTTCTATAGCAAGGAAAAAACAGACTGATCTTTTGTTTTCACTCAAATGATTCTGCAAAAATACAAACCAAAGCTAAATGAATCGGGTTTTTCAGTGTATTTCTTTGATATTTATGTTATTCTTGAAATACCTTGTGGAGCAGAGTGGGTGTGAATGCTAGATGAGCTGCTACTTTAACTGTTCTATCAATAAAGCAGATGTTTTGGGTTGAGGTTGGATGATGGGTTTCTATGTTTTAGCAGAGAAAATGTAGGAATTTAATTCTGTTTTGTGATCATCTTGGTGCATTTTTTAAATCCACCCTGAATGTTAGGAGTTTTAATTACATGGCTGGGAGGGTTTGAACAGGCCATAAGATAGACTTTACTAAACACCTCGTTCACTGTTATCGTTTATTTACACCGCGTCTGTTTCCATCGCAGCAGGTCCTGATGATGGTGCTGATTTAGAATCAGGTTGGCTTTGAATCTTTAAAACACATTTATTCTTTGTTAGACCTTGTAGTGATTCCATTTCATCTTATTTGTTGGGCATCAACCCTCTGCAAACTGCACTCAGGTCAGATTATACATTACACAGTAGCTCTTGAGGCGAATGAAGTCCACCGTCATCGGGATGGAGCGGTCACTGTTCCTGTTCAGGGCTTTGATGTAGTCCAGCAGGTCCGCAAAGAACTTGTAACCCCCCTTGAGCACGCAGAGGGCCACGATGTGGTGTCCCCCCATCTCCTTCATGATCTCCCTGGCCAGTCGCTCTGTCCTGAGGAGGCAGACAGAGGAGGTTCAGCTCTGCTTTGTCTCAGTCGTCACCAATTCATGCTCATTTCATCAAAGAAAGCCGTTTAAAAACCACGAGCCGATCAAAAGCGATCTACCCAAGCTGGCTATGAGGCTTGGCTAGCGGCGTTGGTTTAGAAATGCGACGGCGATGCGGCAGAACGTTGTGTTTGATATCAATATCCGCCTGGATGTTCATATGGGAGCATCGTCTGTCAGAACACAGCGTTTCTCTGCCTGCATGTTTAGGTTGGTTGGATTTTAACCTCCATGTTAGATCTTTAAAGCAGGGTTGGTTTCTAAAACGTCTCCTTCCTGACCTGCTTGTTGAAGGTCTTACATCTGAGGCCGTCACACGAAAGATTCATGCAGAGATTTAATTAAACATAGTTTAACTTTATCAAGCAGTTCAAAGTAAAACAGGACTGAATATTTTTCTTTGATTAGTAGTTTGCTTTTGAAAACAAGGCATCATTTTTCCTGTGGTTTCCTTTTTGTTGTGGTTCATCATAAAAACCCATGAAAACAAAGTTTTTATTGTTCACTGATCAACAGTATAAAAAATCTAAACTATAAACATATTGAGTGATAAATTCTATAAAGACATTCAAGGTTGTCTGTTAAGACAGCCTGTGCTTTGGACGGTACTATGGCAGAACATTTCAAACATGCTAGTTTAAGGCTAGCTCCAGCTGTAGCGCTCCGTTTCCCTGCTTGGATGACCCAGAGCTACCAGACTGAATGCTGGGTATTTTGCTTGTCTCAGTGCTTAAGGTCGAGGTAGGAAGAGTGAGCTAAAAAGATGATTACAGGCCGATTGCAGAGGGTGTTACTTTATCAACGGTGCTACAGAGAATGTCGTTTGATTGAATTAAGTCTGTTCATCCCTTCCAAAAATCAGTTCGGCTTCAAACCGAAGCAAAAAAGATGAGAGAAGCACAAATACACCGAAGGAAATAGTGAATTTATACGGCATGAACAGCCATCTATCCTCATGCATCTGATGCTTCCAAAAGAAGCACCGATAACTTTACTGTGTTTTTATCTCTTCCTGGTCCACTTGTCAGAGGATGGAGGCAGTGTTTCTGCCCCTCTAGTGTTAATAATGGTTGTGGACACAGTGGGAGGATCCATGTGGACGTATGCTGCTGGTTTTCAGTCAACTTCAATTAAACTATAATGCTGCTAAAAGTGTTATTTGAATTCAAACAGTTGAAAGACTCAAAGGTCACTTTGCCTTTAAACGGTTCAGTAACATCCAGGTTATCAGGGCAGCAGGACTTTAGACCCAGCGGACATGGATTGAAAGGCCACTCTGCAGGAAGAAGCCAACAGAAACACAACGACCCAAACAAACTGGTTACCAGGAGACAGAGTCGCTGTTCTGTAGTGAACATAAAGCACCGATCTCAGTCCTATTGAAAGTACATGGGCAGAGCTAACAAGGCAGATTATAAACCAGGCTCAGTTACACCAGTCCTGTCAGGAGGAACGGGTCAAAGGTCACGACAGCTTCTGGAAGAAGCTTGTGGAACAATGTTTGATCCAAGTCAAATACTTTAGAGACAAGGGCACCAAATATGAAGAAAAAATGTTTGTCAACCTCCGACCTTCATGAAGGTCAGACAACAAAGTCCAAAAATGATCATTTTCATTAGTCTGGCATTTAGAAAACAGGAATAATTTAAAGGGATCCAACAGACCGAACACAGGAAAGATTCAATCAGATTTCAGGTCTGAGAAGAAAAAACATATTTAATAAGATGTCAAATTTATATTTTTAGAACCAAACAAGGAAAATGGTTAATATTCTGTCTTTAAATGATCCAAATATATACTAGAGGCTTAAAAAAAGTGAAATAATGTAGATCACAGGTGTCAATCTGGTTCCAAAGGGCCGTGTGGCTGCTGGTTTTCTTTCCACCCGAGCAGCAAAAACCAGACTCCATCCATCCCATCCAGTGAGTCTAGTCTTAACCTGATGACTTGATGGGATGAATGGAGTCTGGTTGCTGCTGCTGCTAGGGTGGAAAGAAAA